>CM064508.1:12395086-12480383 GCA_032716605.1 Paralithodes platypus
ATTGCCAGTGTTTTTCTTATTGAATTACTGTTCAAAATCCGATACGTACTTCTTACGAGCATCCGAGAAGCATCTAACTTTTTTCAGAAGATTCCTTGCCCGATGCTTAAGGACTATTAATTAACGTAACGTAATAGTGCCGATCCGAAGTAGAGGGTGGAGGACTTCTTAAGTTCTTAGTCAAGGGTGGATTACTTCGGCTTCGGCCAACACTATTCTTTGGTGTTGTTGTTTCTTACTTCTTTGTTTGATTGTTGACCAGACTAGAGAATTCCTGTCTCTTTATTAGTCTGTTGTTGAACACTAGTACCGAGTTCTTGTATACCCCGTTATAGCAGATTGAACTCTGGAGGGTATTGGTGTTTTTTGTTCGGCTGGCAGTACTCAGGGGTTGGGATCGTGTGTTTCCGTTGTGGCAGCGAGCCGTATTAGAGTCCTGATTGAGAGCCCTTGTGTACCCGAGTGCCAGGTCGTAACACACACCAATCTAGGAATTCAGATTGTATATTCTTGTATCAATTCCGCCTACGATTTGGCTATTGATTATAATTATTGCTTTATATAGTAATCCATTTATGATAATTATATTTATGTTATAATACAACACTACAGTAGTTCTTTGTTCTTTTAGGAATTTGTTAATTATTTAGAACTCCTTTCATGCCATATTTGGTATTTCATTAGTGGAACTTCGTCGTGTAGTACGCCCATTCCAGATAGCTATTTTGTTAAGCTAATTGCAAACGCTATTTTATCTGCGTTTCTTGATTAGTTGGTTAATTTATTTTAATCTATTTTAAATTATATTTTATCTATTCCGATTCAGTCACTATATATATTTGTGAATCTGAGTTCCTCAACCCGTGTGATTTGACCTCATCTATGATCAAATATAATTTTTGTGTCTCGTGTGAGAGATTATTCGCAACAAACTCTTAGATAGTTCAATTCCAATTTAACTTATCCTCCTTCCTAGAATTAAATAAACCGCCTCACTTTCGTCCCTGATTTAACATCGCATTAATACCAATTTTTATTTGCCGTGACCGCAGACCACCTGAACTATAAGTCTATAGCGCGGAACCTTTGATATTCTCACCTGAGCACGGCCTCACTTCCTGTTGTCTACCACGCATATTCCCGCGCAGCTGAGCGATAATTTCCACATGCTACCGTGTCTTTGTCAGAATACTTCGCGTTAGACACTTTACTCACATATGTATTATTGTTAATGATTCTTGTTTGTGTATATAATTATGTATCTGTCTAGCATTGCGTATTTTCATTCTTCTATTACCATGTGATTGACAAACTGAACTTCATTAGAGAGTAAAACCAGTTAACTCTCTTAGTCACCATTCTACTTACTTACTATTCCATATAATAGTATAGTATAGTACCCCATATTATATTGTTACGTCCTGGGATATATAAACACTGGGCTCTTTCTATTGGACTACTATGGGTTTCAGAGGCCGTGTTACATGGTTTTTCGGGAATAACTTATTAACACAAATTTGGATTAGTATGATATTTTGACACAGCTTTATTCACACCCTGCCCTAATTTTCGCCAATATCGTGCATTACCAAAAGTGTAGAATTAAGGTACTTGTCCCTGTGTCATGAGGTTAAAGTCGCACCTGGTCACACCTGGATGATGAACGAACAAGGTTAGTCACCCCCCCATCTCTCTTTTCTTTCCCTCTCGCTCATCTCCGCTCTCTCTCTCTTGCTCGCATCTCTCTCTCTCACTTTCTCACACATGGAAACTCCGGCCACTGGCGCATACATTATACATAATAAAGTGAGGCATGCAAAATGTATTAATTTTATATTAATGTATGATAGTGACATAAACTGACTGCAAGGGCAACAGTAGGGTAGGGTGGTGGGTATAAAAACGAGCGTGTGTGATGGAAGAGCAGTGGTTTGGTGATTTCCAGGTGTTGTGTAGATTTGTGTTGGCATGATATTGCATCTACTGTAAGGTGTAATATGGGCATCGTATCGTCAGGTTGTGTTGGATGTCAGGTGGGATGGGGCAGTTGACGCTTGGGCATTAATTTCGGGTTTGGGAAGGGGTGAGGATGGGAAAATGTTGGGGGAAGGGTAGTGTAGGGTAAGTAAGTACAGTCACTTACAAAATCGTGGACCGGTACGATTTTCGTTATGCAATTACTACCTGGGTTCATTATTGGCTCGGACTTGCTTTATAATCAATGGTATATGTAGGTTCGTAATTGCTGTATAGACAATCATATTCGTAAATCCGTTTTAGAGATGTACTTCCATAATTAGAAAAAAGGTGAGGTCCATGAATTGTTATGAGTGATGGTACGTTGAGGAAGATGCTGCCGACAATACAAACAATACAACAAAACACGGAGGAGAAGGGTGGGAATGGGACATTTATACAAAGTTTATAGGAATGTGGAGGGGTGAGTGTGGCCAGGTTTATTAATAGGTCATTTTATACAACGAAAGGAAGCGGAGACATGAAGGGTGGACAAATGATTGGACAAGTCGATTGGCGGCTTTCTCCCTGCTGTATATGTAGTAAACACGCATGACAAATGCGTTTTTACACCCACGCGGGCAATGGCGCAACATGGTGCCATAATTTGCCTTGCTGGAGCCAATGTCACGTATGGCTGACTGTATACGACTGCTGCCGTAAGCCCGTGGCACCCGACGAAAACACACAACACCCGGAAACAACCGAACCATTGCTCATCGATGAAACACGGTCGTTATATACCCAGCACCCTACCATACTCTTGTCCTTACATTCACGTTATGTCACTATACAATATAAAATTAACACATTTTGCATGCCTCATTTTTATATGTCTAAATGCATGCGCCAGTGGCCGTAGTTTCCATGTGTGAGAAAGTGAGAGAGAGAGAGAGCGAGCAAGAGAGAGAGAGAGCGAGAGGGAAAGAAAGAGAGAATGGGGGGTGACTAACCTTGTTCGTTTCCTCATCATCCAGGTGTGACCAGGTGCGACTTTAACCTCATGACACAGGGACAAGTACCTTAATTCTACACTTTTGGTAATGCACGATATTGGCGAAAATTAGGGCAGGGTGTGAATAAAGCTGTGTCAAAATATCGTACTAATCCAAATTTGTGTTAATAAGTTATTCCCGAAAAACCATGTAACACGGCCTCTGAAACCCATAGTAGGTATGCGGCAACAAGCAACAACGGAAAACGCTAGATCCAACCCTTATCTATAAACCCAGGCAACAAACCACCCTAAACCGTCAAGAGTCCTGCCTGGACAGCGAGGTATCCTATGACTCGGTTACAGGGTGCACGCTCTATAGACTGCTGATAGTCAAGCAGGCTATATAAAAGATCACACAATTAAGTTGACTTAAAGCTTCAAGGAAAAGATAGATAACAGAATTATATTGCAGAAACAATTTAATAACAAACTAGAAGAAAGTACATTTAACGTTACGTTAATTAATACAACTAATCACCCCTGCGTGAAAGAAGGTGAAAGCAAACAGTCCTCAAAACATCGTACAGGTAGACAAGATGCGGGTTTCTAAACTGCATGTGGCTACAGTAGGATCTGATGCTTAGCAAAGAAAGTACGTTATGGATTTAGAGAACTCTTAACTCATAAGCAGGAATAAATACTAGTGATAGGCCATACAGTGTATAATGGCGTAGGTATAATTAAATAAAGGCAGCAACTCGCAACATAACCACATACAGGTGTGCTTCTCATTCTTAGTCAGGCAAGCCTGCTCGGACAGAGTCTCTAAGCCACACCCTGACTCACAATGCTCACAAAAACGGTAAGCTGTGGCACAATAACAAGCATACAGAGATGATAAACCCCTAGCTGTTAATCTGCCAGGTGGCAGATGTCTAGCCGGAAGGATATAGGCTTCGGATACCCGGGCTGAGCCACCTGCTCTAGCCTAGGGACGTTCCCAAGTCTGTGCGCCAAATTACTCTAATTGAAAGGGTGCTCTCTTGAGAGACTCAGATCGCAAGTATCTGACTCTCTCCTGGCGACCCTAAAACAAAAGCAAGACGTGCTAGCGTAGTGCTGAGTGGACTAGGCAAGGGCCCTCACGCAACACAACACTAGACACACAGGGACACAGACAAGAAAATGCCCCCAGACTCCCACGGGTATCCTAGTAAAGTCGTGCGGGTCTACAGGACTCGCACCAGCAGACTTTACTTAAAGGGTCGCAAAAAACCTCCCCTCCGGTCTAGCCCCTGCTAACCTGACACAAGAACACACTAGCAACCATGAAACCACCAAATATGAGACAACAAAAAAGCTTCCTAGGTCTCATTAACAATTGCATCTCTGCATAAGGCCCAAAATCCTATCTAGTTATCTGAGAGCTCGTCGTTAATACAATAATAGATATAAGGTCTATCAAGGGGATGGGATAATTAAATAGATTGGTGAAGTAGTGGAAGGAAGGTATACAAAGTAAGAGAGAAAGTTTCTAAGTGGGGTTGAGAGGGATAGATATCAAGGGGGTCCGAAGGGTACGACAGTGAGGTGAGCTCTGAGTCTTGAATCTGTCTGGACCCCACCCTAGGCATGCAAAATACATCCCATGCTTGGCAACACTCAACACAGTTGCCGGGTCAAAATCGTCTACCCCTTACGTGAGTCGAAACTAAGCCTAACGTTGCAATTGAATGCATGTGGCAACATCAGGCTCGTCTCAAGCTGGACTCTCCGCGCGAAGCAACGTCCCCCAGCCGGTCTCTCTCTCCCGCTCGTCTCCTCCCACTCTCACTAGACTTACATCTTATATATTATAATGAAACAATCAACTATCGAGAATAAAATATACTAAGATGCGTTGGTTAAGAATAAGGGCAGCTACAAGCTGTGAAACAACATAAGAATATCCCAGACATTAGTTACATTGTCGTAGGATATATACCAAGGAAAAGCCGGCCGGCCGGCTGCCACCAGCCGGTTTCTAAATGGCTGGGCAGCCAACGCGCGCGCATGCCCGCACGTGGCTACTATGCAGAAGCGTCACACCTCCCCCAAGATATAAGACCCTTGACTAAGTTCTTCATATCTAACAGAAAGCTTCTCATAGTACCACACACTGTTGCGACACAAGGCACTATATATAAACAAAATAAAGACTGTTGCGCTCCACCGAGCAAGTTCAACTAACTTAGCGACAATAAGCAAAAATATTCAACTTAGATACTGCTACAACATCTTATACAAAATTCTACACGTTATAAAAATAAAGAGTTTTTATAAGGTTTTTGCTTTTTTTAATTTGTTTTTTTCGGCTGAACTACAGTGACAGCCTATTTTCCTCCACACTCAACTCTCAATCCTGTGGCAGTCTAACCAACATCATCCACCCTTGATAGACAATCCGCTATCACGTTATCAGAACCGGCAATATGTCGTATGTCCAGATTATACTCCTGAAGCATGAGTGACCACCTGGTCAGCCTCATATTCCGGTTATGAAACTGATTCAAGAATTTCAGAGGGTGATGATCGGTATAAACCACTACGACTGGTCCGAAAGCAGGAACATATACATCGAAGTGCCTGAGCGCCAGCACTATCGCCAGGAGTTCTTTTTCAATTACAGAGTAATTCCTTTGTGCACTATTGAATTTTTTACTGTAAAAACTCACTGGATGTTCGATACCTTCATCATCTGTCTGTAACAAGACAGCCCCAGCCCCTACGCCACTGGCATCAGTCGCCAGCTGAAAAGGTCTGCTGAAGTCCGGGGCCCTGAGTATGGGGTGGGTACATAAGAGGTGTTTCACCAAGGAAAATGCCTCTGCACACTCAGGAGACCACCGGAACTTCTTGTCCTTAGATAATAAGTCAGTTAAAGGTGCAAGTACAGTCAAATAGCCTTTGATGAAGCGACGATAATAGCCTATCATACCTAGAAACCGCATGATTTGTTTCTTAGTCGTAGGCTGGGGAAACTGATCGATGGCTTTGATCTTTGTCTGTGGAGGGCACACCTGACCCATCCCCACCTCGAACCCCAGGTACAAAACTGTGGCTTTGACAAAATCGCACTTACCCAGGTTTACCACCAAAACTGCTTCATTCAGTTTATTAGCTGTCCGATGTGACCACAGTGACTGTTAAAATCATCGTCGTATATTATGACATCATCTAGGTACACCGTACAGTTGGGAATGTCGGCTACAATGTCGTTCATTAATTTCTGAAACGTTGCAGGGGCATTTTTCAGCCCGTATGGCATAACATGGCAACGATATGTGGCAACCGTCCACCACAAACCCACACACCTCTCGCGCTCGCTCAGACAAGGGCACTTGCCAATAACCCTTAACAAGGTCTATCTTAGTGAGGAACTTGGCTTTTCCTATCTTATCCACACTGTCGTCCACGCGAGGGAGAGGGTAGGCATTTGTGGGGGTTAAACCATTCAACCTGCGGAAATCTATACAAAACCGCACCTTGCCATCTGGTTTGGGCTGCAGTGTGACTGGGGAAGTCCACCTTACTGCACCCTCAGAAATCAGCCCACGTTTCAGTATATAATCTAGCTCTTCCCTAAGTGCTGGTAATTTAATAGGGGGAACACGGTATGGCACTGATTTAAAGGGCGGGGGGTCCCCAACATCGGCATCGCGCACCGCTTATGTAGTGAGGCCAGGATGCTCCGCGAAAACAGCTGGGTTTGAATCAAACAAGTGCTGCACAGCTACACGCTGTTGCTCAGGCAGGTGCAATATCAACTCGTGAGCCACTTGTCTAGAATTCCCCGCCCACTGATCCGCGGAAACATGACAATCCCAATTATCCTCCCCCGCAGCTTGACTGTCCCTTCCTCCTTCTCCACCACGATCGCTGCAGATCAACACCGGGACAGTGAGAGGCTTGGAGGGGCGCCTCACATACTCTTTCATCAGATTTACATGGCAAAGTTGGTTCTTTTTCTTACGATCAGGAGTAGCTACTAAATAGTCTAGATCAGAAACCTTCCTTACAACCCGATACGGACCAGAATACTTGGCAGACAAGGGGTGTCCCACCAGAGGCAGTAGTATCAGTACCTCCTGATCTACTTCAAACTCCCTCAGCTTCACCTTCTGGTCGTATCTGTCCTTCATCTGAGTTTGTGAACTCTTAAGGTTCCGACCTGCTACCTCCAAGCTCTTTAGCATTCTCTCACGGCTTTCAACTACATACTTTAGAAGCGAGCATGGCTTTGTGACTCCCTCCCAGATCTCCTTGACTATGTGGAGGGGCCCCCTGACCTTGTGTCCAAAAACCAACTCGTTCGGGCTAAATCCCAAGCTCTCCCCAGGTACTTCTCTTGCAGCAAATAAAACGTATGGGAGACCTAGATCCCAGTCCTTCCCATTTTCCATGCAATAACACCGCAACATACTCTTGAGAGTCGAGTGCCACCTTTCCAAAACTCCCTGACTCTCGGGATGGTAGGCAGATGACACCACAGACACTATCCCATGTTGCTGCATGGTCTGCTTAAACAGAGCAGAAGTAAAATTGGATCCCTGATCAGACTGGATCTCCTGAGGGTAGCCATAACGAGAGAAATAGACAAATAGGTTTTTGACAACAGTCTTAGCCATCCCGTTGTGCATGGGGTAACCATCTGGATACCGTGTTGCTACATCCATTACAGTTAGTACAAATTTATTGCCAGCACTAGTGGGGGGCAATGGGCCAACCATATCGATAACTACTTTGCTGAAGGGCGGCCCAATGACAGGGAGGGGTTGTAACGGGGCTCTCGGGATGACCTGATTGGGTTTCCCAACAACTTGACAAGTGTGACACTGTGACACCCATGACACGACACTCGCCTTTAACCCAGGCCACCAGAAAAGCTTGCTCAGAGCTGCCTCCGTCTTACGTGCCCCCAGGTGCCCTGCCAAAGGCACATCATGAGCTAATCTCAATAAGCTCTCACGGCACACCCTCGGTACTACTAACTGGTCCACTAATCCTGACCCGCCATCCCACTTTTTCTTGGGATCCTGATGTCTCCGATACAAGATCCCCTCGGACAAGAAAAAATCACCAGGCAGCGCATCCCCATCGCTCTCCAGTTCGATAGCACCATTACCACACGCCCTGACTTCAGGATATTTCAGCTGCAAGGAACATATATCAGCAGGTGCGAGATTATCCAAGTTCATCTTAAATCATTTATTTCCACCTCCAATGTCCCGCTGAGCCATCCTTTCCTCACGCTGCGCATAACGATGCTGTCGCAGAGTCTCTTCCTGCCCTGCACCTGCACTAGCGGTGACAGGCCCCGAGGCCTCTCCAGACTCTAACATAGGTGCCAATAATGAGTCACCAAGAAACACTGCCGGCTCAAAACTCTCCAATTGACCAACACTTCCCGTTTTCTTGTGACCTTTCCTCCGCGGTTTGATAGACTGAGGTGGTGGCTGCAAGGCTCCGGATGTCTGAGAACGCGTTACAACACACGCCATGGTTTGTACGCTACACTTCTCAACCCACTCCTGTTCCTCCCTACTAACGTCGGCCGCCTTCTCGGCAACGACCAAGGGTGAAACCTTAGAAGCAGGCACCACAAAGTCGTTGCCGAGGAGGAGGTCGACGCCCCCAACAGGCAAGTTCTCTACAATTCCCACATCCAGCTCCTTCGCCACACCACCCACCTCCAGCTCCATCCGCACCAGCGGGTAGGACTTCGTAGCATTGATCCCCTGAACTACCACCACCCGAGCAGCGTTAATCGGTCTACCCAGTAAAGTTCCTTAACAAGGTCTGAGAAGCCCCAGTATCACGCAATAGCTTAACTCCTCGCCTTTCGCCAGCCCACCTCACAAAACCATGCCCTCTATGACCCCCAAAGACGTCGCGGACAGGGTTCGAGTCTTCCGGACTCTTAAACACAGGCTGTGTCCCAACCTCTGACGAACTACCCTTGGCAAACTCAGAAGATATAGGCGACACCCCTATGCTGCGGGCCAATGACACAACCTTGTTTGGTGGCTTGTTCGGACAAGCATTTGCAAAGTGATCCTCCTTGTGACATGCAAAGCACTCTTTACTCTTTGGTTTCCCTTGGGAGTGGGAGGTACCATTAGACTTCTTATACGGGACGGTATTTGGTTTATGTTCAGTTTTATTGTCAGTTGTTAGGGATTTCTATTTCATTAAAGTGTCACTGGTTGTAATTGAGGTATTGTGCTTGTTATGGTGGGTACGATCTTTAATTATTTATGATTGAACATCGTATGCAATGTTATGAGCCCGGTATAATTAATTTAACCTGTA
The DNA here is from genome assembly GCA_032716605.1 of Paralithodes platypus. Lineage (NCBI taxonomy): Eukaryota > Metazoa > Arthropoda > Malacostraca > Decapoda > Lithodidae > Paralithodes > Paralithodes platypus. Next base: position 12,404,391 of record CM064508.1, read on the forward strand.
GACAGCTTAGTTTCATATAGGAAGATATTTTTGTTCAAGTGTGTACAGGGACGAGTGAAGTGAGGCTTGGTGCAGACTACCCCCCTTTCGTTCACATTCCATTCTACCCCCTATCGTCCTACACTCGTAACCCTATTCATTCTCCCCCCTTTCTTCCAACCCCCTTGCTCTTCTTCGTTGCCTGATGTACGAATGATATTGATTATAACTAGGTAATAATGTATTTGGCTTTTCTAATCATAATTAATGTTTAAAAGATTTATCATAGAGTTCTTGGTAAAAGTAATACTTTAATTCAGCAAGTATATAATGAGTTGAGATTAATACAGTTAGAGAAGTTGGTATCAGAGCCAGGTGCGCTAAGGTTATATAAACCGCTAGTACCGTAACCACAGGTAGTGTATTCTCCACCATCATCTTAAGCTGACCTGCCCTGAGTTCGTTTGTAAAAGAATCACCATGAGTTGAATAAGTATCGCCTAGGATTTTTTCTATGTTTATTGATTGCTTTCACTTACTCTCTTGGAGGGTATTTATATAACTAGTATTGATATAACTATGTATTATTTTTCTTAAGAGTTTCTTTATTATTTCACATCAATGTTTCTCAAATTTGATATTTTCACTAGAAGTAACTTTTGTGTATAATTAATCATTTAAATAAATTATAATTATATTTTACGTACTCTTTATATTTTACCTTTATATGCTAATATATTATTCTTTTGATTGTTGGGATAAATCTAAGTCAAAGTAACTAAAGATAACTAATTCTGAACGAGTGATAAAAAAGGAATAACTTTGGGTTTTTTAGGCTAAAACAGCCATTTGATATCAACTGATATTTTATGAACTTGCCACATCTTTTCACCTACCAAGGTTTTAGTGACTACAAAGAGAGTTGCTAGTTTTGTGGAAGTTTAACATACTACTTATTCTTGACTGAATCTGATATATCATAGTTTCCGCATTTTGTGAGGCTAAATTATAAGTCCTCATTTTGTGGTGTTTAGTGGAATGTTTCTTTATGTTATGGGTTCGAACCCCGCTCGTAATGTAACACAGTGCTAGATGGTTTTGTGTATTTATGTGTATCAACATTCTTGGGAGGGGGAGGGGTACGATCCTTTGCACCCGACTCACTCCTAGCTGCTGCTTCGCACCCTCGAATTAATGACAGTCGGCGGTCAGCCATTTCTGCTGCCTCCTGGAGAGTTCTAGGATTTGTTTCCTTTATATTTAATGTTAAGTCCCCGCCTGTGCACTTAAAGAACTGCTCCAAGAGAACCAGCTCACTTAACTCCTCAAAAGTAGCTGCCCTCTCAGAACGCAGCCAATGTCGTAGTGCATCAGACAAGTCCCGGGCGTGTTCTAGGAAGGTACTATCCTTGCCCTTTGTAACACCCCGATACTTCAAGCGGTAAGTTTCCGGTTGTAACTCATAGGCCCGTAGCACAGCCTTCTTTAGCTCATCATAAACTACACAGGACTCTAAAGGTAGTGCATCATACGCTTTTAGCCCCTTTCCTAGGAGTCTTGATGAAACTAATGCTGCCCACTTTTCCTGAGGCCACTGGTGTTCCTGACACTTCTTCTCAAATCGCATAAAAAACTCAGTCACACATAATTCATCGAACACAGGAACTAGTTTAAGCAGGTGCGACAATGATTGGTCCCGATGTCTGTTACCTCCCCCAATATTTCGCCCTGTTACCTCCACTCGAGATCTCTCCAGCTCCCTGTCAGCCCGATACCTAGTAGACTCTGCCTGCAGTTCAGCCTCTCGTACAGCTGTTCTCTCTGCAGCCTCAGCCTGAGCTCTAGCAACCTCAGCCTGCACACTAACCTGTCTTTCGGCGGCCTCAACCTTGGCCATCTCAAGCCGAAACAACAAATCTGGAGTCAACCCTTGAGGAGGGGAAGGTGCATTTAATGGGGAGGGTCCCTGTGATTGAATTCTACACTGCCATTGACCATCAACTTGGGGGTATGTACTAAATTCAGGCACCCTGACGTTTGATATGGGGGTAGAGTGGAGGGGGGGCTGGGGACCGGGGCCCCCAGTCGCCTCTACACCCAGGTCGCTCCCTTCTAAACCCAATATCAAAGTCCTCAGCTGATCTTTCCTCATGCCACTTAAACCCTGGTGACCCTGAAGACCTGCCACACACTTTAAGCCATACTTATTCAGCTTCAACACCCTGGCAGCAGTAAGGGGCACCTCTAAAAATCTTCTAGCACCCTCCTCGCTATCGACTAGCCACTCCACAGGTCTTTTTCCCTCCGAGCCTGTATCGTGACCTGACCCATCATTGTGTTCTGATGCATTAGACATGTTTGTTACTGCATTAATTATCACGGTTATAGAATGTGCCTTATCTCCTATGCAAGTATGTATATACTAATGTTATTTAAAGTCTTAATGTGTTATATTGGTTGCTCCAAAAAAAAACTCTATGTCCACTGTATTCCTCTAATCATAAGGAATCTCAAAACAAATGACCACTATATTCCTCTGTCCAGTAAATCCTATGCAAGGTCGCCTTTTGTTACGTCCTGGGATATATAAACACTGGGCTCTTTCTATTGGACTATGTATGCGGCAACAAGCAACAACGGAAAACGCTAGATCCAACCCTTATCTATAAACCCAGGCAACAAACCACCATAAACCGTCAAGAGTCCTGCCTGGACAACGAGGTATCCTATGACTCGGTTACAGGGTGCACGCACTATAGACTGCTGATAGTCAAGCAGGCTATATAAAAGATCACACAATTAAGTTGACTTAAAGCTTCAAGGAAAAGATAGATAACGGAATTAAATTGCAGAAACAATTTAATAACAAACTAGAAGAAAGTACATTTAACGTTACGTTAATTAATACAACTAATCACCCCTGCGTGAAAGAAGGTGAAAGCAAACAGTCCTCAAAACATCGTACAGGTAGACAAGATGCGGGTTTCTAAACTGCATGTGGCTACTGTAGGATCTGATGCTTAGCAAAGAAAGTACGTTACGGATTTAGAGAACTCTTAATTCATAAGCAGGAATAAATACTAGTGATAGGCCATACAGTGTATAATGGCATAGGTATAATTAAATAAAGGCAGCAACTCGCAACATAACCACATACAGGTGTGCTTCTCACTCTTAGTCAGGCAAGCATGCTCGGACAGAGTCTCTAAGCCACACCCTGACTCACAATGCTCACAAAAACGGTAAGCTGTGGCACAATAACAAGCATGCAGAGATGATAAACCCCTAGCTGTTAATCTGCCAGGTGGCAGAGGTCTAGCCGGAAGGATATAGGCTTCGGATACCCGGGCTGAGTCACCTGCTCTAGCCTAGGGACGTTCCCAAGTCTGTGCGCCAAATTACTCTAATTGAAAGGGTGCTCTCTTGAGAGACTCAGATCCCAAGTATCTGACTCTCTCCTGGCGACCCTAAAACAAAAGCAAGACGTGCTAGCGCAGTGCTGAGTGGACTAGGCAAGGGCCCTCACACAACACAACACTAGACACACAGGGACACAGACAAGAAAATGCCCCCAGACTCCCACGGGTATCCTAGTAAAGTTGTGCGGGTCCACAGGACTCGCACCAGCAGACTACTTAAAGGGTCGCAAAAAACATCCCCTCTGGTCCAGCCCCTGCTAACCTGACACAAGAACACACTAGCAAGCATGAAACCACCAAATATGAGACAACAAAAAAGCTTCCTAGGTCTCATTAACAATTACATCTCTGCATAAGGCCCAAAATCCTATCTAGTTATCTGAGAGCTCGTCGTTAATACAATAATAGATATAAGGTCTATCAAGGGGATGGGATAATTAAATAGATTGGTGAAGTAGTGGAAGGAAGGTATACAAAGTAAGAGAGAAAGTTTCTAAGTGGGGTTGAGAGGGATAGATATCAAGGGGGTCCGAAGGGTACGACAGTGAGGTGAGCTCTGAGTCTTGAATCTGTCTGGACCCCACCCTAGGCATGCAAAATACATCCCATGCTTGGCAACACTCAATACAGTTGCCGGGTCAAAATCGTCTACTCCGTGCGTGAGTCGAAACTAAGCCTAACGATGCAATCGAATGCATGTGGTAACATCAGGCTTGTCCCAAGCTGGACTCTCCGCGCGAAGCAACGTCCCCCAGCCGGTCTCTCTCTCCCGCTCATCTCCTCCCTCTCTCACTAGACTTACATCTTATATATTATAATGAAACAATCAACTATCGAGAATAAAATATACTAAGATGCTTTGGTTAAGAATAAGGGCAGCTACAAGCTGTGAAACAACATAAGAATATCCCAGACATTAGTTACATTGTCGTAGGATATATACTAAGGAAAAGCCGGCCAGCCGGCTGCCACCAGCCGGTTTCTAAACGGCTGGGCAGCCGACACGCGCGCATGCCCGCACGTGGCTACTATGCAGAAGCGTCCCAATATATAATATGCCATTGAATAAGTAAGAGTGTGGTTTACCTTGTGTGTTTATTGCGTTAGCGTTGCCTGATTGAATACATGATTATCATATTCACTAAGCTCGATGTGTCCCTGTCAAGCAATATTCCAAATCTAAATATCCGAAACCCGGATTGATAATAGATAGTGCTGAAGCCAGTTGGATAACAACCCGGCATAACACTGGGGGCAGCGGTGTCTCGATACGGCATATCAGCTTTTCTTGTGTTGTTATTGATAAACTTGCTATTACTCAATCAGTATCACACACAACATTCACCATGGCAACTAAAACGCTCGATATCCCGGCATTCAAGCCAGAGGAGTATGATATCAATACATATATGGAAATAGTCAAACCGGTCCTGGACATGACGTTCGGAAACGAAGACGCATCCAAGATATTATATACTGTGGTAATTAAGTTAGAAAAATACACAGCTAAGGTGTCAGGGTATGTGCGTGACAATATGCCCAGGTTAACCTGGGCACAGTTTGAGAGTTACATCAAAGTAACTATCAAACCAGTCCTTGGCCAGACCATTGCAGACCGTAAATTTCATGAAGTTAAATATTCAGGAGATTTGGACGACACTATCAACCAATTGACTCAAATAACCATAACCGCTTTGCCTGACGAAACCACAGCTCAGAGGAAGAAAATAGTGGTTAAGGTGTTAGTGAGAATTCTGCCTGAACCAGTGGCTGATCATTTCTCAATAATCAAGCCCACAAACTAGGAAAACGATATGCCAGTAGTAAAGGGTACTTCACACAGTCAGGAATACGAGCTAGAATCACTAGGAGTAACTGAACATTCAGATGCCTGGGCCTATTCGCGGTGAAAATCGATACTCCTAGTGACTCTAGCGATATCCTAGTGATTCCTGTTAGACTCCCACTGACTCCAAGCCAGTCCCGGCCGATTGGCCCTGTCCGACAAAATGTTCACCGTGTTTAAGGTTCTCGCCGCGAATCGGACCACTCCCAGTGATTCCCAGTGATCCCCAGTGATTCCCCAGTGACTCCCAGTGAGTCCTGGTGATTCTGGTGAGAACTTAAACTGAAACCAAAAGCTGTCCGCGAATCAGATACGAAACATGGGCATGATTATAAAAAATTATTATGATTTGATTTTGATTATCATCCGGAATAATTTTGGTTATGATTAGATTATGATTACTCGTTTTTTCCTTTTTATGAAATGATTTGATTATGATTATTTCGCTTTGCATATTTTTGAGTATGATTAGATTTTTCCTATTATTGCTTGATTATGATTAGATTATGATTATAATCACATTTTATTGTGATTATTTGTACATACTTACTTACTTGATACTTTTGATGTGTTCGCCACTCTTCTAGCGGCACCAAGGAGCGTGGCGCCCCTCGTTATGGGTGGTGATTTTGGTGTAGTAGACTGTTTGAAGCGACAGCTCGCTCCCTCGCGAGGAAGGGCTCGTCTGGCGCTTTTTGCAGTTCGACATCGAGGGCTCTCTTGAAGTTGTCTGACAAGACGTCCCTCATGTCTCTTACTCGCCGTGGGCGTTTGTTGAAGAGACGTGGGGCTCTGTGTGATAACCAGCCCTCTCGCAGAGAGCCCATAGCACCCCTGTTATTCATCCGGGGGATTTCGCATTCCCAGCCTCTCCTATCACTGAATTTCATGACTATCGGAGTATGTAGGTTTGGTACTAAACCCTCTGCGATTTTCCACGTGTATATTATTAGGTAACGTTCTCTTCTACGTTCCAGCGAGTACAGATTCAGTGCTCTTAAACGCTCCCAATAGTGTAGATGTTTTATCGAACTTATATGCGAAGTGAAATTTCTTTGTACACTCTCTAAGTCATTTATTTCACATGCTTTGTATGGGGATGTTAATACCTACAGTATTCAAGCCGCGGTAGCACTAGAGATTTGAAGAGCGTTATCATAGGTAATTCACCGCGTGTTTTAAATGTACGTAGAATCCAACCCGTTAGACGTTTCGCAGCCGCAACTTTGACCTGGTTATGTACTTTGAAACCCATATTTTCAGACATTAATACCCCAAGGTCTTTCACACTGTCTTTCCGTTCTATTATGTGGTTAGATTCTGTTAAGTACACAGTAATGATTATTATTAAGGTCATTTTTGTGTTCAGTTATACATTAGTCAACAGTGTTTTTTATTGCAATTGACACTAGCTTAAAGGAAACCACATCTAATTGGTGCATTTTGCTTCTTTATATTTGAGTAATATAAATAACTACACTGTATTTAAATCACTTACAAACTATTGTTATATATATATCAAGGGAGACAAACATGTACAAACATGTTAGTTAGTGTCATGCTTTGCAAACATGCTTGGACCTGGATCATATATATATGAAATTGGCTAATTTATTTAGGAGAAATAGAATTGCTACATGGAAAATACAATGAAATAATCACCATAATCACATTTTAATTATTGATTATGAAGAAAAATATGATTATGATTTGATTATGATTAAAGCTGCAGCTTTATATTTGATTATGATTTGATTATGATTATACCTGTTGCTTAACTTTTGATTATGATTTGATTATGATTATGTAATCACAGCCTTTGATTATGATTTGTTTGATTAATAATCATAATCATGCCCATGTCTGACACACACACAAACACACACACATACACACATTGAGAGAGAGATAGAGTGTACTGAAAGAGAGGTAGTGCGACTTCCAGACTTCCCCTGAGACCTGAGGCGATTTGAGGGAGAACTGTTCAATCCAATAATGTTGGTCGCTATTATCTAGACGTTTAGGTTGTCTCCTTACACACTGTATCTTGGTTCACCTATAGTCTGTTTATTTGTAGCTGGCGATAAATTGTAATGTCCTCGCCTTAAGTACTCAGCTTTGCGAAAATTTGGTGGTGTTAATGGAAATCTTGTTATTGGTATTTATACAGTATGCTGCAGAGGCATAGTAATCTAATATGTTGCCATTAATTATCGAGATATCAGTTTCTAAGGCATTTAATTTACCGTCAACTAAAAACAAACTAAGCAAAATAGTAAACAGGGACGTGGTTTAAACTGACTGCTTAGTTTCCTCCCTAGAATTCCATCAGCTTAAGATAATACCCCTAAGACCCCTTTCGAGAAAATTGTGTGCATTTTTCGGTAGTAAAATATCCTTTTAATTCCCACAGATCCTTCGTAAGCTGTACAAAATTGTCTAATGATTGCAAGAATAAACTGTCAAAAATAATCCTCAAGGGGTTGAGCACAACTATGGAATCCAAAATAATGAACGGGAACAAAAGCCAACAGAAAGATTAGAGGATCAGCAGACTTAAGTTCTGCATAACCCATTCACCTGAAGTCCCCCAATAAAGCCGCCAGAGACATTACCAGAGAAATCATTACTGGAATTGTGTATCAGAATAGTCGAGGGATTATTCGTGAAAACCTTGGAAATGAGAAGATATTCATATGATGCCCAAACCTGAACAATTGTAACCACGTTTATATATTTGTTAAGTATAAGGAAGCTGGCATACCACACATTTACATACATTTTAGGACTGCCTGGAAAACTAATATTGCAGGTCATTTGCTGATCATTAGATAAACTATTTTCATGCAACTAATATACCAAGTACTGAGAACAGAATCATGCTGTGGACAGAACCGATACATCAAATGCTATTATAAACGTACATCATATAGATTCCTAGTATAGTACACTAACAGTGAATAATGGTTGTTGACAAGTGTGTAATCGTATCCTCCTAGTATAGACTATGTACAACTTATAAATTCTCATTATAGTACACCAGCAGTGAATAATGGTTTATGGCAAGTGTGTAATGGTACCCCCTAGTATAGACTATGAACAACATACAGATTCTCATTATAGTACACCAGCAGTGAATAATGGTTTATTTTAAATCCACACATCTGTGATAGTTGGGACCAAATGTGACTGGTAAACTCAGGGGCATTATCAGAATATATAGCTACCGGTAATCCAAAATAAGGAAACACGTGCTGTATCAGTGCTTCAGCTACTGCTAAAGCTGAATGTTTTTTTGCTGGACAAGCAATTATTTACTTCGAGTATGAGTCCACAACAGTGATAATATACTTATAGCCTTGGTTTCCTTCCATAGGTCCCATCACATCTATTACAAGAAGTTGCCACAGTTTGGACGGTACTAACTTTCCCGTAGGTCCGACTGTACGGGTCCTGTCTTTGCCCAATGCACAGGCTCTGCACTCTGCGGGCTTCTGTAATTCTTTTAGCTGTGATTTAAAAAGGAGTCCAGTATACTTGCTGGAAAGTAGCAGTTAACTTCCTTTGGGCTAGATGGATGCCATTGCGCATATAGATGGATTGCATGGTTGAGAGCGCTACCTTTGGTGTTATAAAAAAAAATCCGTCTGGCGTGAAAAAGTTATCTCCTCTTCTGGTGAGTTGGGAGAAAATACTTCTAGGCATCCAGTCTTGTTTCTCTTGTCGTTGAAATTGTTTCAGCAGTTCTTGTTGGTCTTGATCTAATGAGTTGTGACGCATGTCCAGTGTGAGCATGCTGTACAGAACGCCTAGTCATGCCCCACTCTCGCTAGGATCGTCAGGGCAGGAACTTTGGCTGTAGTCTATGTAGAGTTTCCTAACTTAGTTCATGTGAGCCGTTGTACTATAAGTATTATGAATATGTACTTTGTTTTCATCTGAGTCAACGAGTTCTATTTTATATCATTAGTTATAAGTATTGTGTGTAAAACTTATTTGTAATGATGGGAAGAGAAGCGGCCACCGTTGGGGGTCAGTGGGTGCGCCAGGCGGGAGGTGGGCCTAACTCACTAGCACTCCCCCCCCCCCCCTCCCCTCAGTGCTAGGGGAGCCTTTGTCTATCCCAGAGGAGAGAGAGAAGTTACGTAATGGTTGTCAGTGGGCGGTCCTTAGTAGTTCACGTTGGGCTCACTAGAGGGCCGGGTATAAAAAGGGAAGTCTAGCCATTTTTTGATCAGAACTCATTAGGCAGAGCGACTTCTCATTTCCCTTGCTAACTATATATATTCTTCTGACTGATGTGAACTTTCTCTACTACCTTACATTCTTATCTCCTCTTTTCCCTGCCTGTTTAACTTCCATGGTCCCGTTGGTGCAGAGCTAGTCAGCCAACGTATTATCGCTTGAGTTCTCACGAGATACATGCCTATTAGATAGCCTATTTTGGAAGGGTTAACTTAGAATAGGATTGATTTATGTTTGTTGCACTTGTATATGCATTTCCCTGTGTGTTATTATTATTATTCCTGTTTTCTGCTGGTCTAGGTAATGCTAGACTGGGGTAAGGCTTTTCTGTGTTACGAGTTGTTGTTTGATGCAGTGGTTAAGCGATAAACCTGCATACTTGTTTCGGTTCAGTGAAGCCTAGGTTGTCTTCGCGGCTGACTGTGTTGAGTTAATAATTTACAGTGCGTGAGGGCAAGAGCCTAACCACCCTGTATTTTATTAACAGTTTGTTTTTACTTTGTCAAGGAGCCGGGAGAAAACCAGATACAAGGGATCTGGATTTCTCAAAGCGCACTTGTTAGTTTTAACGTAATACTTTAAACAGTTGTGAGGACTTCGCTAGGCTACGAGCCGTTTTTGCTCAGTCACTGCTACCTTTTGCCCACAGTACCCCAGCTAGACTTTACTCGATTAGTATATACAGAATAGTATTGAAGCTTTCCTTATGTATGATATTGTTTATGCACTATTGATTTCATGTGCTGCAAGCTTGGCTACTTTAGTGATTAGTGGCCCACGAGCACAATCCGAGTAGGCTATTGCCGTTGCATTTGCGGAGTACTTCTTTTTAATGTTTGCCATTTACTATTGCATATTCTTTTAATTATTCTTATGCCAATTTAAACCTTTAATAGTATTTAATTGCCAGTGTTTTTGCTTATTGAATTACTGTTCAAAATCCGATATGTACTTCTTACGAGCATCCGAGAAGCATCTAACTTTTTTCAGAAGATTCCTTGCTCGATGCTTAAGGACTATTAATTAACGTAACGTAATAGTGCCGATCCGAAGTAGAGGGTGGAGGACTTCTTAAGTTCTTAGTCAAGGGTGGATTACTTCGGCTTCGGCCAACACTATTCTTTGGTGTTGTTGTTTCTTACTTCTTTGTTTGATTGTTGACCAGACTAGATAATTCCTGTCTCTTTATTAGTCTGTTGTTGAACACTAGTACCGAGTTCTTGTATACCCCGTTATAGCAGATTGAACTCTGGAGGGTATTGGTGTTTTTTGTTCGGCTGGCAGTACTCAGGGGTTGGGATCGTGTGTTTCCGTTGTGGCAGCGAGCCGTATTCGAGTCCTGATTGAGAGCCCTTGTGTACCCGAGTGCAAGGTCGTAACAAATGGCGACCTTGCTTAGGATTTTGTGAACAGTATAAATTTTTGCAGAGTTGTACAACATTTGTTTGTTGGTATTTAACGTGCATATTGAAGAATATTTTTTTTTGTATGGCAATTAGTAAAGCATTTAAGAGACTCCAGTTAATTTAGTAATTAGTGCTTGCATAGGAAGTTTAACACTTTTGTCTCGAGAATTTTTTTGTGGACTTCAGTATGTCGTGCATTAGCACTGACGATGAGCGAGAGATGCCATTTGAAGGTGTGCCGTTAGTAACCAGTGAGGAGGATGCTAGAGTTTTTGTGAGTAAGCGGTACCACGTGATGAAGGAGAGGCTGACTGGGGTGGATGTTTGTGGCTTGCACCTGATAACCAAGGTTTTGGGCATTTCCAATGTAGTAGGGATGTCCAAGGGGGAGCTGATTTCCTGGGTGTTGCGTGGGCGACATGGGGTTTCGGAGGAGAGGGCGTTTGGGGGGGTTCCTCCCCAGATCCCCTCTCACTCGACTCCCACAGTGCCGTCCACTCAGTTACCGGAGGTTAGCACTCTCCCACAGAGGGATGAGAATTAGCAGATTGGAGTGCCCTCGGGTGGTGCACATGGTGGTTCCCCAGTTTTTGCCCCCCTTCCTTCAGTAGTGGCAGCTCCCTCTTCCTGCCTGTCTCCAGATATGGTATTTAGACTTGAGCTTGCTAAGATTGAGGCTAGGAAGCAGGAGAATGAGACTAGGAGGCATGAGATTGAGGTTAGGAGGCAAGAGGATGAGACCAGGAGGCATGAGGCTGAGCTTAGGTACGACTCAGAGAAATATTGTGCTAAATTAGATTTAGATAAGACTCGTGCAGAGTCGACAGGGACTCGGATGGGCCGTGAGGGCCAAGTAAGAGAACAGTCCTTGGCCCAATTAGTCAAATTGGTGCCGGTATTTAGTGAAACTGAAGTCACAGAATTTTGTAATCGTTTTGAGAAGAAGTGTAGGGAGCATAATTGGCCTGAAGAGAAGTGGGCAGCTCTAGTCTCCTCAAGACTTACGGGTAAGGGTCTGAAGGCTTATGATGCACTGCCTTTAGAGTCTTGCATTGACTACCCAGAATTGAAGAGAGCTGTCCTACGGGCATACGAGTTGCAACCGGAAACATATCGATTGAAGTTTCGGGGTGTTACAAAGACTAGGGAGGCGACCTTTCTTGAACATGCCCGGGACTTAAAAGATGCACTTAAAAACTGGACACGTTCTGAGAAAGCTGAGACGGCCGAACAGTTGACTGAGCTGTTTCTGCTCGAGCAGTTTTATAAGTGTACTGGTGCAGAAATGACTAACTATTAAAGAAAAGAACCCAAAAACTCTACAGGAGGCAGCTGAGATGGCTGACCTCCGGCTATCACTAATTCGTGGGTGCGGGTCTGCCCAGCGTAGTGAGGCAGGTAACAAGGGGCGTGACGCCCCCCCCCCCCCGAGTTAGTGATATACCTTATGCAAACAAGTACAAGAGCCATGATACCAACACTGACCACAAGACTAGCACCGTCCCATTTAAGAAGGGGCCGGGCCCTTCCCAGTACCAAGGGAAGCCCAAAGGGGAGTTGGAGTGTTATCAATGTCATAAAAAGGGGCACTTTGCAAGAGTCTGTCCTAGCAAACCACCTACAGCAGCTGTGTCTTTGGCCTGCAACATTGGTGTGTCTCCGAAGTCATCTGAGTTTGCCCGGGGCAGTTCGTCAGAGGCTGAGGCACAGCCAATGCAGAAGCACCTGGGAGGCTCGAACCCTGCTCAGGATGTTTTTTGCGACCATAGAGGGCGGGGTTGCGTGATGTGGGCGGGGCGCAAGCATGGAGTAGAGGTCTTGCGTGATACAGGTGCTTCCCAGACTCTGATGAAAAACTTGACTGGCTACCCTATAAACGCGGCTCGGGTGGTAGTGGTGCAGGGTATTAATGCAACTCGGTCATACCCGCTGGTGCGGTTGGAGTTGGAGGTGGATGGTGTGGCACGTGAATTGGATGTCGGGATTGTGGAGAAACTGCCAGTGGAGGGCGTCGACCTTCTTCTCGGCAACGACTTTGCAATGCCCGCTTCTGAGGTTCTACCCTTAGTCGTTGCCGAGAGGCCGGCCGACGTGAGTAGGGAAGAGCAAGAGTGGGTCGAGCGGTGCCAGACACAACCCATGGCGTGTGTTGTCACCCGAGCTCGGGCAGCTAAAGTGTCACAGTCCTCTGTCTTCAGACCAGCGGAGGAACGATCAACAGGAGGAGGCTAAAGCTGGAGTTGGTTTTAAGAGTTTTGACTCGGCGGCTCTCCTGGGTGATTCAGTATTAGCACCATTACTTAATTCTGGAGTAGCCCCATGGCCTGTCATCGAGAGTGACGAGGCTGGGTATGACGAGTCTCCACGACAGCAACGTTATGTACATCGAGAGAGACAGAGGGAGCAGCCCAGTATCGGGGAAGGTCATGCATTGCTCCGGGAGCAGTTAGATCGCTTGGCACCCTCAGATATACGTCGGTTGCAACTAGAGGACCCTGAGCTCCAAACGTGTGCTAATGGAGCTATAGAGCTCGACGAGGACGGCGATGCACAGCCAGGAGATTTTTTTTATTTAGAAGGCATCCTCTATAGGCGTTTTCAAGACCTTAAACGTAGTTGGCAAAAGGGGTCCGGAGTAATGGACCAGTTGGTGGTGCCACGGGAGTGCAGGGATAGCCTACTGAGGTTGGCGCATGACACACCACCGGCAGGACATCTAGGGGTGAGAAAAACGGTGGCGGCTTTGGGGAAATTGTTTTGGTGGCCGGGGATGAAGTCTCATGTGCAGTCATGGATAAACTCATGTGATATTTGTCAACGTGTCGGGAAACCGAACCAAGTTATTCCTAAGGCTCCGTTACACCCTATTCCTGTGATTGGGCCACCCTTTAGTAAAATTATTGTTGACATGGTTGGTCCACTCCCTCCCACTAAGGCTGGAAATAAATTTTTGTTAACCATAATGGATGTTGCCACTAGATACCCCGATGCATACCCTATGAAAAATGGAATGGCTAAGACGGTAGTCAGTAACTTGTTGTGGTACTTCTCAAGGTACGGGTACCCGGAGGAGATTCAGTCTGATCAGGGATCTAATTTCACCTCCAACATGTTCAAGCAAACGATGCAACAGCATGGGATACGAGCAGTAGTATCGTCAGCGTATCACCCTGAGAGTCAAGGGGTGCTTGAGCGGTGGCATGCTACACTTAAAAGCATGCTCAGGTGTTATTGTGCTGACAACGGTATGGATTGGGATCTTGGATTGCCTTATGTGCTGTTTGCTGCTCGGGAGGTACCTGGTGAGAGCCTGGGATTTAGTCCAAACGAGCTGATTTTTGGACACCGTGTCAGGGGCCCCATTAACATGCTGAAAGAAATTTGGGAGGGGACTGTGCAGCCTTGTCCATTATTAAAGTATGTGCTTGAAAGCCGTGAGCGCATGCTTAGGAGTCTGGAGATGGCAGGTAGAAATTTGACAGAATCACAAGCTTTGATGAAGGACAGGTATGATCGCAAAGTGAGGCTCCGGAAGTTCACTGTAGGACAAGAGGTATTAATTTTGTTGCATTTGGTTGGTAACCCCCTCTCTGCGAAGTACACTGGACCTTATAAAAATGTGGACAAAATTCAGACTTAGATTACCTTGTTGCCACTCCAGATGTCAGATGTCACATGAACCTTATTAAAGAGTATGTGAGGCGCCCCTCTGAGCCTCTCACTGTCCCTGTGTTGGCTTGTTGCGGCCGTGGTGGAGAAGGAGAGGGGGACAGTCAAGCTTCAGAGGAGGATAGCTGGGATCAACATGTTTCAGCGGATCAGTGGGCGGGGAACTCGAGCCTTAGGGCTGACGAGGCTATAGCTCATTTGCCTGAGCCGCAGTTTGATGCTATCCGTCAGTTGTTCGGTTCATACCCACTGTATTTGCTGAACACCCAGGCCTCACTACTCAGGCTATGCATGATGTTGACGTGGGGGACCATCTACCCTTTAAGTCAATCCCGTACCGTGTGCCCCCCATAAAACTACCAGCTCTGAGGGATGAGTTGGAGTATATGCTCGGTAGAGGGTTGATAGAGAAAGGCACAGTTAAGTGGACTTCCCCCGTAACACTGCAGCCTAAGCCAGATGGCAAGGTACGCTTTTGTATTGATTTCCGTAGGTTAAACGGTTTGACTCCAACTAATCCATATCCTCTTCCTCGGGTTGATGATAGTGTTGACAAAATTGGTAATGCTCGTTTTTTGTCTAAAGTAGATTTAGTAAAAGGTTACTGGCAAGTACCTTTGTCCGAGCGTGCTAAAGAGGTATGTGGTTTTGTTGTGGACGGGAGTACCTACCGGTGCAATGTTATGCCTTACGGACTTAAGAATGCACCAGCAACGTTTCAGAACCTGATGAATGAAATTGTAAAGGACATTCCAAATTGCACCGTATATTTGGACGATGTAATCATTTATGATGACGACTTTGAGAGCCATTGTGAGCACCTTGAGACCTTGTTCCGGAAACTTAGTGAAGCAGGTCTGGTAGTAAATTTGGCAAAGTGTGACTTCGTAAAAGCCACTGTGCAGTACCTTGGGTTTGTAGTGGGAAGGGGACAGGTGTGCCCTCCTCAGAACAAGGTACAGGCTATCAATAAATTTCCGCACCCAACAACCAAGAAGCAGATTATGAGATTCTTGGGTATGATAGGCTACTACAGACGCTTCATAAAAGGTTACTCAACGGTGTTGGCACCTCTCACAGATTTGTTATCTAAAGACAAAAAGTTTTTGTGGGCACCTGAGTGTGAAAAGGCTTTCACTTTGGTGAAACATTTGCTATGTACTCACCCGATACTCAGGGCCCCAGACTTTAACAGGCCTTTTCAGCTGGCAACAGATGCTAGTGGTGTAGGGGCTGGTGCCGTCTTGCTACAGACAGACAATGAAGGTGTGGAACACCCAGTAAGTTTCTTTTCTAAGAAGTTCAATGCTGCACAAAAGAACTATTCTACAATAGAAAAGGAATTACTGGCGATTGTGCTGTCGCTCAGGCACTTCGAGGTGTATGTTCCAGCCTATGGCCCAGTCGTGGTTATCTACACTGATCATCACCCTTTGAGATTCCTGAATCAATTTCACAATCGCAATATGAGACTGACCAGGTGGTCTTTGATGTTGCAGGAGTATAACCTGGACATCCGTCATATTGCTGGATGTGACAATGTGATCGCGGATTGTTTATCAAGGGTGGATGATCAGTCGTAGGCTATCACAGGTGTGTGGGTTTGAGTGGAGGAAAATAGGCTGCCCTTATAGTGCAGCCGGGAAAAACATATTAAAATATAAAAATCATATAAAAACTCTTTCTTTTGATATAGATAATCGTATAAGTTTGTCATAGCCTATAGAGTTTGAGTAGTCCACGAACTATCAAACGGCTGAGCTGCTGTAAGCTCGCTCTGGGAGCATGATATTGTGTCTTTTTGCTATTGTTGGGAGGAGTTATAAAATGTGATTTTTTTTTTTAATAATATGTGTTTTGGTGATAAACTCAGCTTTGTTTTAGTGCCATGCGGTCGCTGGGTGTGAGGGGCTTGATGGGGTTCTGTGTTTGTCAGATTTTAGCTCAGGGTTGAGCAAGTAAAATCTTGGGGGAGGTGTGACGCATGTCTAGTGTGAGCCGTATTCGAGTCCTGATTGAGAGCCCTTGTGTACCCGAGTGCCAGGTCGTAACAGAGTCTATATGATGGATTGCTAATATTGGTTGAATCTCGGTGTTCTGGCTTGAGGTGTCTTTGACCGAGTTAATTGGAAGTATTGATAAAGCATCAGCGTTAGTATGGAGTCTTCCTGGTCGATAAGCAATTTCAAAGTTAAACTCTTCTAAAGATTCTTGCCATCTGACGGTCAAGGCGTTTTTGGTGTCAGATTTTCGAAGCCATAGGAGGGCGTGGTGATTGGTGATGATGGTGACCTTGACACCTGCTAGGTATGCTTTGATTAAGTGTTGCAAGGCCCAAATGATACATAGACATTCTCTTTTGGTCACTGTATAGTTGACTTCTGCTGTATTTAGTGTTCGGCTTGCACAGGCGATTATGTGTTCGCTTCCTTCTCTAGTTTGCCCTAGAACGGCACCTATGCCGAATTGTGAGACATCCGTGTATAGGCGGAATGGTTGGGTGTAGTCTGGGAAAGATACTACGAGAAATGCTACTAGTAGTTCTTTTAGTGTGTTGAATGCTTGTAGACGTTGTTCTGTCCATAAAAATGGTTCATCTTTTCTGGTTAGGTCATGAAGGGGCTTGGCAATGGTGGCAAAATTCTTGACAAACCTGCGGTAATAGGAAGCTAAGCCGAGAAAAGCTCGGACTCCTTTACCATTTGTGGGAGGATTTATGGTGCTAATGGCATCTAGTTTGTCATGATCTGGGGCAATTCCTTTTTCTGAAACGATGTGTCCTTGAAATTGAACTTCCTTTTTGGCCAGAGTACATTTTGATGGTTTGAGATTTAAGTTGGCCTCTCTGATCCTCTGAAACACTTGTTTTAATCTCTGTAGGTGTTCAGCCCAGATTTTCCTGAACACGATTATGTAATCCAAGTATGCCAGTCATATTTCCCAGGTTAATCCCTGTAGGACAGATTCCATTAACCTGGTGAAAGTTGCAGGGCCGTTGCATAGGCCAAAAGGCAATACTGTGAATTCGTATTATCTCCCTTGACTCGTGGCAAAAGCTGTCTTTTGTTGGTGTTCTGGGAGGACTGGTACTTGCCAGTACCCTGCTTGCAGATCCAGGGTAGTGAACCATTTAGCTCCGAATAGGGAATCTAACGAGTCGTCTATCCTGCGTAGTGGGATAGCATCCTTTATGGTGACATCGTTCAGCTGTCGGTAATCAATACACAAACGGGTGGATCCGTCTTTCTTCCGGACGAGTACCACCGGAGATGACCAAGGGCTTGTGGAATGTCTGACAACTCCAGTTGCCAGCATATTTTGGACTTAGGATTCTTCCTCCTGTCTTTGTATCGGATTATTCCTTCGGATTGGTTGTTTGATTGGATGTCCGACAGTATGGATAGGATGGTGAAGTACGTTGGTTTTCCCGATGTCTCGGTTGGAAGTAGCGAAGATGTCTTGGTAGGTAGTCATTAAATTCCGTGGATCGGTTTGGTGTTGAGAGGTTAAATGGGAAGGAATATCAGGTAGGGGAAGAGTAGTTTGGGAGGTATTTTCTGCAGGTACAGATAGTTCTTCTGCGTAAGGTTCAAGTTCCCCAATGGCTAACCCTTTTGGTAGGGTAATCGGTTGATCAGAGATGTTTGTTATTTCTATGCAATTAAGATGATTTGAGATTAGGCTTGGAGCGGTCAGGCAGTCCCTATCAAAAGGGCTTTGGAGGTAAGGGGTCATTATGGCATCCCCAGGTAAGGTAGTCAAAATGGGTACTCATCTTTCATGGTGGGGTAGAAGAGTCACTAGCTTGGATGTGACAGCTTGAGTGGTCTGGAGAAGACAAGTGGTAGGTTTACTTGGGTTCTCCTAATTGATCATAACTTTGGGTTTAGGGTTTTTATTGGCTTGGTATTCTGGTTAGCTCGGATGAGACCATTTGTAGGGGGATTGGGTTTGGCTGTGGGAAGTGTTGGCTTGTTGGTAGTGGCTACGTTATTTGAAATTGTAGGGAGGGGGGTGACTTTTGACTTTATGACTTATTTAGGGTAATTTTTTTTTTTTTTGAGTGGGGGTGAGAACGTCAGTGTTCTCTTCCCGCAATCGATGGAAGCACTCAGGGAAGTGAGCAAATCGAGACCCAAGTATCCATCATACTTGGTCTCCTTGGGATCATAGATCATGAACGAATGATCAGTTCCATGGTTCCAACGTATAATGGAAGAGTCTGTCCATATTTTGGTATAATATCATCATTAGCACTCACTAAAACTATGGAAGAAGTCTGAATAGGACCTAAAGCTTTACGGTGCTGTCTGAAGAAAGGAAAGAAGAGACATGAACGGGAAGCTTCCATATCAATTAGAAGTCGGACTTTCACCCCATTTAGAGTGATCTTCCTTTAGATGGGAAGATTATCTGGATTTGTCTCGTCATGAGCCCCCACCATTCTGACGACTATTTGTGTGCGGGGGCGGCTTAAAAATCCAGGTCACCTGTAGTTTCCACTACTGATTCTGGTTCTTCAAAGTCTTCTTCCTCCTTGCAGCTTCCAAATCCTGCAGTTCCGTCTTCAGTTATGGTAGCTATGCGTCTGGACTTGATCCAGGGAATCTGAGCCCACCAACTAGGTGACCTGGTCCTTCTCTTGGTCAGTTCCGTGAATGACTTTTTCAATGATGTCAACACGCACTGTCCATTACATGGTTTCCAGTCGGCGGGGCGAATCCTGGCCCATTCCTCAGGTTTGTCACTGGTTCTTGGTGCCATAGGGCCAGCTGTAGGTACTGTAGACGGGTGCGTTTTAAATCTACTGATGACGGCGATCTTGTCTTGTTCTCTTTTTTTCCACAGAGCCATAATACGCCTTAGGGGTACTTCACACAGTCAGGAATGCGAGCTAGAATCACTAGGAGTAATGATTCCTGGTGATTCCTGGGAATACACCGCGAATGTCTGCAATTCCCCGTTGCCTCACAACACCGTAGGAACCAGTGGGAGTGTACCTGCGAATCACTGGGAGTCATTGGGAATCACTGGGAATCACTAGGAATCACCTGGATAAAACCAGGAATGAAGTGCGAGTTATTGAAAATGTGAAAATTTCGGATTACTGTAATATACGAGTCGATAGGAGTAATATAGGAATCACTGGGAATTAGATAGGAGTCACTGGGAGACACCAAGCATCACTGGGATTTGTTAGTAATGAGATGCGAGTATGCCAGGCATGGCCCCCATTGTTTGTTTGACCTTATAATTGAAATTAACTTTTTCTCAAGTATATCTCCTGTAGGCTATAACTACAGTCTTCTAATATCATCATTAACCCGGGAACTTCCGGAAGACTCTTAAGAGTTCCCCCGGCGGACTGCGGGAAGACTCTTAAGAGTAAGGCTTTTGAACACGTACCAAAACCGCGGGTTTATAGGCAGGCGGCTACAAATTGGTGTGGGTGTAGTACTACATGGCAACTCTCGATTCCACCCTGCCACACGCTCGCCCCGCACTCGTACAAGCACCACCGCGCCAGAACCCAAGCACTAGTCATGGAGCCCACACGTCCCTCACGCTCACGCCCTGATGACACAACCAGCCCTCCTTCTGGTGGTGTCATCCGCCGTGGAAGGCAGAGGGTGGCTACCAGTACGACACGCCCTACAGCTCGGAGGACGAAGCACCAGCACAAAGAGCACGTAAAACACGTGCAAGCAGGGCAATGGCACAAGGTCATTGGACTTTGGGGACACTGCCACGACAACCCAGGCCACTGCAACAACCACTGCCACCCCTGCCACCAGTACCAGCGACGCAGGAGGCCACCCTAGGGCTGCAGAACCTGCGGGGGCAGGCAGAATCAAAAGCACGGGCGTAGGGAAGAGAACCCGTACGCCTGCCACAGTGACCCTGCCACCACCACCACCAGCCGCCCCTGGCCCGGCTGCCCCTGCCCCTGCTGCCCCTGCCCAAGGAAAAGGGAAGGGAAAGGGGAAAGGGAGAGGGAAAGCGACTGCTGGTCCTGCCGGCCCTGCCCAAGGAAGAGGGAAAGGGAAAGGGAAAGGGGCGACAGGCACCACCATCATCTTACCTGCCTCCAGGCCCACTGCACCACGCACCACTGCCGCCCCTGCCGACGCCGACCCTGCCGACGCCCCTGCCGGCCCTTCTGCCCCTGCCCCTGCCAATAAGACGCCCCTACGTGCTAGAGCGAGCAGAACAAATCTGACACCATCCAAGTACGCCGCCCTGCTGTTTGGTGGTGATTCGCAGGGCATTGGCAGCCCTGCGGGTTTCGACGACGACGCCCTAGGACGGGACCAAGGGTGGGGGGATTTCGGAGTGGATAGTAGAAGTGAGTCAGACGTCGGTGATGAAAATGAAGAAGGGCGTCTGTCTAGTGAAGAGGAGGGTGATGATGATGCTGTGTTGTATCGCGAACATGGCAGCGATATTTCAGACGCAGAAGCAGACGGAGACGACATTCCGATCCCTGGCATGCCTTCGTTTGAGTGGTCTGACGGGGTCAATTTTGTGCCTGACGTGCCCCAGTTCAATCCTGGTACGTCAGGTACAACTGATGACTGGCCCTGTGACGAAAACTCAAACAAAAGCGAGTTCTTCTTCACTTTTTTCGATTTGGAGGTAATGACTTACATCGTTGCCCAAACAAACGCCTACTTCAGGTGGGTGTTTGGCAAATTGAACGTAATTTCTCCAAAAGCGAGAATACGAGGCTGGGTGGATATGACTGTTGAAGAATTCATGACGTTTTTTGCCTTGTTGTTCCTCATGCCTCTTTGCAAGAAGCATGTGTTGCAACACTACTGGGAGCACGACCCTCTCATCGCCACCCCAACTTTCAATAAGTTCATGACTCGTGACAGATTTTTGTCGCTGCTAAGA
The DNA here is from genome assembly GCA_032716605.1 of Paralithodes platypus. NCBI lineage: Eukaryota > Metazoa > Arthropoda > Malacostraca > Decapoda > Lithodidae > Paralithodes > Paralithodes platypus. The sequence continues at coordinate 12,425,852 of CM064508.1, forward strand.
TTTATGCACTTTGCAGACAACGAAAATCCTAACAGGATTGACAGGATATGGAAAGTTCGGGATGTGTTCACCATGTTGTTGGAGGGGTATAGGAAATACTTTTACCCCTTCCTCAATTTGGTGATTGATGAGTCGCTCGTGCTCTTCAAAGGACGTCTTGTTTTCAAGCAGTATATCCCCTTGAAAAGGCATAGGTTCGGAATCAAGCTCTTCGTGTTGTGCGACTGTGAAACTGCAATAGTGCTTGACATGATCGTGTATACAGGAACTGACATTGACGTACCGAAAGCCGCTGCCGGTGACCCCACGGGCATGTCAGGTGCCATCGTCAGGAAAATGTTGGCACCTTACCTGGGCAAAGGCCACATCATCTACACTGACAACTGGTATATTTCTCCTGCTCTCTGCCAGTTTCTTCATGACAACCAAACGGGGTCATGTGGGACTGTCAGAAAGAAAAGAAAGTTTATGCCGAAGTTCACAGGTGATGTCATTCCTCTGTCAGATGCCTCCTCCAGTGACACACCTTCTGAAGACGAACTGGCCCAGGAACACCGCTAGAGGCATGTCCGAAGAAGGCGACGAAGGGGGCAGAAGTACAAGCAACTTGAAAAGTCCGGGAAAGTGGTAGCCCTGAAGTGGAAGGACAAAAGAGACGTTCACCTGCTTTCCACAGTCCACACAGATGCCCAGATGGACCCTGGTAAAATCAACTACCGAACCAAGAAGACCATCTATAAGCCCGACATGGTAGTGGACTACACAAAGAACATGCGCCTGGTGGACAAGTCTGACTGTCAACTGTCAGGCGTTGAGTGTCTAATGATGATTGATAATGCTGGTCTTGAATGTGAGCTATTTGCAGACTCATTTAATATCACTCAACTAGTCAACCAACCCACCCATGTACCAGATAATCCTATTCATAATTCCCACCTACTGGACTTATTTTTAACAACCAATTCAGAAAATGATGATGCTACAGTGAGGTCCCCGCTTGGATCTTCTGATCACTGTCTGATACAGGCCACCTGTCTATCACCTACCACACCTTCCCACTCTGAACCTGTTTTGGTGACTAAATGGCATTACGATAGGACAGACTGGGAGGGTCTTCAAGGTTTCTTTATTGATATTCCCTGGACCTCTTTCTTTTCTAATGATGCACACTCCACCTTGAGCCACATACAAGATTTTTGTAAAAATTGGAATGGAAACTTTTATTCCTCATTAAAAGTACAGTAAAAGATCTAATTCACCTAAATGGTTTGACCATAAGTGTGCTAGAGTAACTGAACAAAAAGCAATAGCCTACAATGCATACACAAGATCAAAAACACATGAAGCCTTTAATTACTTTAGAAACATCAGAAATCATGCCAAAACTGTATTAAACCTAACTAAATCAAACTTTCTCCATAAGCAGGCAAATAAACTTCTAAATAATCCAAATGATAACAAAATATTTTGGTCTACTCTTAACTCATTCAAATCCAACTTCACTACTGCTTCATCCATTCTACCATTAAAATCTCCGACTGGCAATCTTGTAAGTGACACACGAGGTAAAGCTAACCTTCTTGCGGATATTTTTCTCCACCAACTCAACCTTAGGTGAAATAAATCAAGATGTCCCTGTACTTAATTTTAATTCGCCTGAAATTCCCTCACTTAAGATCTATACCAGACATGTCAAAACTATTTTTCAGAATCTCTCAGTAGATAAGGCTCCTGGTCCAGATAAAATTCCTCCAATAGTACTTAAGAATTGCTCCTTGGTGCTAGCTCCTGTATTGGCAAAATTGTTCCGTCTGTGTACTCATACCTCATGCTTCCCAGTACCCTGGAAAGAAGCAAACATCCATCCAATTCCTAAAAAAGTTGCCTCTTCAGATCCATCAAACTACAGACCAATAGCTATAACTTCCACTCTTGATAAAGTCTTTGAAATTATATTAAATAATCACATAATTAAGCATCTTGAGAATAATAAATTAATCAGTGATAGGCAATATGGTTTTAGATGATGTCGATCAACTGCAGACATTCTTTGCCTTCTTATGCATCAAATCAACCAAGCTACAGACCAACATGGTGAAACACATACAATAGCACTGGATATATCAAAGGCATTTGATAGAGTCTGGCATCAATCCTTATTGTCGAAGATGTCACACTACGGCCTAGCATCATTAGTTCCACTAATTTCTTCTTATCTTCATAACAGAAAAATATGTGTAATGGTAGATGGCCTTTATTCTCAATTTCACTCAATTAATGCTGGTGTTCCCCAGGGATCAGTCTTGGCCCCAACTCTGTTCCTCATTCATATCAATTATCTCATATCTACCACTCATAATCCAATACATTCCTACGCAGATGACTCAACACTCCACAGTTTCTTCACATTTACCAATTCTTTCATCCAACCCGATCTTATAAATTCAAAAATAAACACTGCAATTTCTCTGAACCAGGACCTTTCTAGAATTAATGAATGGGGACAAAATAATCTAGTTTCCTTTAATGCACAGAAAACCAAGTACATTCAATTTTCTAACCGACAGAATCTCACTGACTCCCATATATTTTTTAATTATGTAAATAATCCCACTTCCCCTAGTATTGACATTCTCGGTGTAACATTAACTACTAACTTGAGCTGGACACATTATGTTAGAAGCATTGCTAAGAATGCCTCTAAAAAACTGGGACTCCTGTACAGAGTTAGAGAATTCTTCACTGACGAGCAGTTGGCCGTAATATATAAAAGTCATGTGCGTTCTCAGATGGATTACTGTTCACCTCTGTGGAGTGGAAGTGGAGTGGTTGCATTGAGGCAGTTGGACAACATTCAAAATAAAGCTATTAGATTAATCAATAACCCTGTAATCACACAGGACCTTCCTATATTATCCATACGAAGAAATGTTGCATCCCTTGCATTATTCTACAGATATTTTCACAGCAATTGTTCCGAGGAACTTGCTTCAATTGTGCCGCCTCTCCACATCTTTCCCCGTAGAACTAGGGCAGCTGAGAGCGCCCATGAATTTACACTTTCTCCTCCACAATGCAGAACTTCTGCTTATCAAAATGCATTTATCCCTAGAACTACTACTCTTTGGAACTCACTTCCTTCGAGTTGCTTTCCACAAACTTACAATCTACAAAAGTTTAAACCCAGTTGTTACAAACATTTTATGAATGGAGGATGCCTTTAAGCACATGGACCTTTTTGTTTTATGTGTTTTTCCTTCCTCCATTCATTGTCTCTTTTAAAAAAAAAAAAAGAAAAGAGTAAGACACCTACAAACTGGAAGAGTTTCCTTCGAGACAGCGCAAACAAAACAGAACTCTTCCATTTTCTTGCTGATGCAGTGGCTAAAATGACTACAAAAAATGCAGTCATTGTGATAAAGGAGGAAAACGCCCTCATTAGTGCCAGTTACACCTGCATGACCCTAGAGGAATTGGCTCCCTGTACCCATGAGGAGGCCGACACACGAATATTCTTACATACCTGGCATGCAGTTAGAGAGGGCTACAAGTCTCTGATGATTGACGCAAATGACACGGACATCATAGTAATCGCCATATCCGTGATGCTTTGTCTCACAGCAATAGGCCTGGAGAAAATGTGGGTTAGAATTGTAAAAGGGGAGCACACTCGATGGATTCCTATCCATGACCTTGTGTCCACTTTAGGATCAGAGAAAACCAACAGGATGCTATTCTTCCACGCCTTCACTGGGTGCGATGTTGTGTCAGGTTTCAATGGCAAAGGAAAAAAGACAGCATGGCAGACATGGAATGTCTTCAATGAAGACTCAGCCACCTTTGCGAAACTCAGTCACAGCCCATCTGAAATTGACGAGTCTGATCTACAAGTTTTAGAGAAATATGTGGTTCTTATGTATGACCGGTCTAGTACAACTTCTTCTGTAGATGAGGCAAGGCTTGATCTCTTTGCACGGAGGCAGAGGTCATAATTATGACTCAATCCCACCAACACAAAGTGCACTAAAGGAACATGCCAAACGAGGAGCCTATCAAGCAGGTCATATTATTTGGGGACAGTGTGTCACCCGTCAACCAGAACCTCAGTGTCCTTCCAAGTGGGGATGGTCAAAAAGAAGATGACAATTGGAAAATTGTCTGGACTACGCTTGAACCCATTTCTACAAGCTGCCGGGAACTGACAAAATGTGGATGCAAGATGGACTGTGGTGGAAGGTGCAAATGTGTAAAAAATTGACTATGCTGTACTCCACTCTGCAGTTGCCCTTGTCAGACTTCTTCAGGAACACTAGATGAGCACTGAATGAACTTAGGTTACCTGGTCTGGCAAAAGTAGGCTCTTGTCAAAATATAAAACTGTTTTTTTTTTGCATGTAAAAAATTTCTAACACTCTTAAAACCTTGAAAATCAAAGTATAAATGATCATACAGCTAGTTTCCAATCAGGCCCATACTTAAGAAAATCAACTACATAATCTTTATAAAAGTGACCATATCAGATTTAATATATGTGACAAGCGTCTACCTTTGGCCACAGTAGGTATGTTGTAGACTAGTGTTGAACATTTAGACACTTCATTTTATTTTTGAAGGAGGACGGACATTAACATGTACATTATGTTCACAGTTCTAGAGTTTGGACAGTCGGCCAAAGTTCGGATAACTTAGTTGAAAAAGCTGCACACAGTAAATACTGGTTTAATACTCCATCATACCTGTGGTTTCATATCAAACTCAGTATTCCTATGGCAAAAAACACTATAAATTGTCGCATTAATAAAGTTATTCGGACAAATATATGACAATATCTTGAACCATGGCATATATGTTGCATATCAGGGAGTCATTTGGGCGGTCATCTTGAAAAATGGCCGCCATATTGGAAGCTTGAGTGGCCATTATTTTTTCCCCCCATCAAATTCAGTATTGCCATGGTAAAGAAACCTATAACTTATCTCCATAATAAACTTATTTAGACATATATACAACAATAGGTTGACATACAGTATGTCACGTATTAAGGGGTCATATGGTGGCCATCTTGACAAATGGCCGCCATATTGGAATTTCAAGTGGCTAGCACTTTTTTCTCAAAATGTAATACAAAATAAATATTTCAACCAAACGTCATGCTTGTATCATCAAATGAACGATTGTTTGTGTTATCTGCTCTACTATTAACGGTATATTGCAACTGCATGTCTAACGTTTGATATAAAACAACATATATATATTTTCCGCAACATACACATCGCTCGCTCTCTTTCTCTCTCTAATCATATCAATATAAGCCTTGCCTATTGTTCACTTACTCTTTGTTCTCCTTTTATTCCTTTCTCTCGTATTTTATATAGTGCTCTCTCCTCTCCTATAACCTCTGTCCCCAGGTTATATGACATTCCTAACTGATTGTTCAGAGACCCCTATGTCTTTATCTTAGACTAATGAGTAATGACACATGCAGGTAGAAATATACTAATACGTTCCATGTTTTTGTGAATTTGTTTTATTTTATTTTTATTTATTTTTTAAGAGACAATGATCGGAGGAAGGAAAAACACAGATAAAACAAAAGGTCCATGTGCCTAAAGGCATCCTCCATTCATAACATTTTTGTAACAACTGGATTTACACATTTGTAGATTGTAAGTTTGTGGAATGCAATTCGAGGGAAGTGAATTCCAAAGAGTAGTAGCTCTGGGGATAAATGAATTCTGATAAGCAGAAGTTCTGCATTGTGGAGGAGAAAGTGTATATTCATGGGCGCTCTCAGCTGCCCTAGTTCTACGGGGAAAGATGTGGAGGAGGCGGCACAATTGAAGCAAGTTCCTCGGAACAATTGCTGTGAAAATATCTGTAGGGATAATGTAGGAAGGTCCTGTGTGATTACAGGGTTATTGATTAATCTAATAGCTTTATTTTGAATTTTGTCCAACTGCCTCAATGCAACCACTCCACTTCCACCCCACAGAGGTGAACAGAAATCCATCTGAGAACGCACATGACTTTTATATTATTACGGCCAACTGCTCGTCAGTGAAGAATTCTCGAACTCTGTACAGGAGTCCTAGTTTTTTAGAGGCATTCTTAGCAATGCTTATATTATTATATTTGAATATCATGTTATTTAACTATTTAAATCTTATTTTTAGAAATGTGTAGTTTATTGGTTGGTCTTTCATATCGTTTTACACTACCCGTCATATAAGACACACACACACACACACACACACACACACACATACTGTATTGGGAGCGCTAGCTCTGGTGTCGGGGGTTCAATCCCACGCTCCGGCAGGGGAAGTTCTCTCAAAAACTTTCCCTGGCCGTGAAGGCAAGGTCTGGACGGACCGCCTCGGGGGGCCCACAAAGTCTCCTGCCCACGTCCTACTCTTTCGGGAGTATGTAGGCGCTCTCGTTAGCAGCCAGGATCAGTCTATTGATCCCTTAGGATAAGATCTAGGTTAAGTCTGTGTATTTTCAGCCCCATTGGCTGCCGGCTTGAAATAAACCGATTATTATTATTAGTATTATTATTACACACACACACACACACACACACACACACACACACACACACACATATTAATAAGAGAATCATATTAATAAGATAGTGGGAGAAACATATGGACTGCTAAACAGAATAAAAATAGCCTTTAACTATATAAACGAGGAGATGCTGGAGAAAATAATAAAAACATTGGTGAGACCAAGACTGGAGTATGCGGCAGTGGTGTGGGCACCACATCTAAAAAAGCATATAAAGAAGCTGGAGAAGGTTCAGAGAGCTGCAACTAGGATGATACCAGAACTGAGAGAATTACCATATGAGGAGAGATTAAAGAAATTAGATTAACCATCTCTAATGGATAGGAGGGAGAGAGGCGATATGAGTATGATGTACAAATGTGTGAGAGGACTCGAAAAGGTGGACAAGAAGGGTTATATTGTGAAAGATAATGGTAGAACTAGGGGGCATAGATATAAGCTAATGAAAGGAAGATGTAAAGGAGATGTGAGAAAGTATAGTTTCCCTTACAGAAGTATAAGTAAATGGAATCAGTTGGAAGAGGAAGTGGTGTGTGCCAAAAACATTCATATTTTTAAGGCAAAGTTAGATAATTGTAACTCAGGAAGCGGGACAATACGAGCCTAAAAAGCTCAACTCCTGTATACTACAAATAGGTAAATACAAATAGGTAAATACACACACACACACACACACACACACACACACACTATCTCTTAAATTTCAAAGTAATCTGTCATTCCATGACTGCTATTCATTATACGAGCAACATTTCCGGAGGGTGTTGTGTGGCCGGGACCAAGACTCATGTCAGTCTGTTGGAATATTCTCACACGAGGATAAAGCAGGAGTATCGTTATCCAATTCTGGTGTGAATTGTCTCAAGGCCGATTACCCATGAGGACATTGCTCAATACATAAATTAGATATGAACATAGTAGCTAGGTGCGTGGTTGCAGGCTTATATTTTGAATGTGTTCTGACCATACAGTATATAGTCTGGCATGACTATTATAGGGTGTCTTTCACCTTGTTGATCGTGTTGTGAGTGTCCAAAACTAAATGTCAGTGTAACCATAACCTAAACCATAAGTTATATTTGTATTATTTTACATCCCAGTACACTACCCCCCCCCCCCCATACCCCCTCCCTTTCCAACATTTTGTTTCTGTATCTCATATAATTTGCATTCATTCAATTCATACCCTCCTCTCTCTCTCTCTCTCTCTCTCTCTCTCTCACACACACACACGTCAGACCCCAAGTAGTGGTTGTGTAGACCAATGTCCATACTACCAAAGTCGTAGGGATGTTATGATGATAGTTTATAGAGTCTGTGGCCACTACTGTGTGTTCTGTACATGATCCATGGGTTATGTTGTACTGAAAGAGAGAGAGAGAGAGAGAGAGAGAGAGATAGAACAAGAGACAGAGAGAAAGAGAGAGAGAGAGACAGAGAGAGAGAACAAAAGAGAGAGAGAGAGAGAGAGAGAACAAGAGACAGAGAGAGAGAGAGAGAGAGTGTATGATAGAAATAATGAGAGCAAAACTTAGAGTGTGTTGGGAAGAGGCAGTTATATTAAAGAGGAAACGACAAGAGGAACTTGGAGATTGAATATAAATTATAAAGCAGATACAGTAAGTGCGACCAAACTGTGTGTGTGTGTGTGTGTGTGTTACTGCATGTGGGGAACTTAATCTAAGAGTCAACACCTGTAGTTCTGTGGTCAGTGTGCCTCAGGTTGTGTGGTACTGGGTAATAGGATCATGGGTGAGTTAAGATACACACAAAACACACACGTACACACACATACACGAACGCACGCACGCATGATTTATTAAATATCGATAAGATTAGGAGAAAACTTGTACAGCATTTTACCAAATACATATTTGGCCACAATATATATCTGTATATATATGATAACCTCACCCGCGCTGGGTTCTCTCCTTTTCAGGTCAGGATCATTATTCAGACAAAGTTTGGTTGAAGTTGGTGATATACTGTATATCGTGTGTGAGAGGGGCAGTGTGTGTTGAAGGCGGTCGAAGGAGTGGGGGAGGGGAGAGAGAAGAAGAATGTAATGGATAAGAAGAACACAAATATTATATTACTAAACAGCAAAGTACATATTTAAATATTTTGAATTATTTCACCTACCACTCCACATAACTCCCTAATTACTTTTCCACATTCTTCTCCAAACGTAACACCACCTTATCATTCAACCATCCCTCAACACCGTGGATTGTGGCTCTCCACCTCCACCACCACCTTCCATACTCGTGAAATACATGCAACAATTATGATTGAATTGTTATGTCCTGGAAGAAACTCTGTGATAGTAAATTCCAGAATGGTGGGATAAGATGCGCATAGCTAACATACATGCATTATATATATATATATATATATATATATACTGTATACATAAATTTATATATATATATATATATATATATATATATATATATATATATATATATACCGGTATATATATATATATTTGTTTTTATTCTATATTCCAACTACTCCCTCTCGTGCATAGGAGGAGAGCCTGTACATCCAACCGCTCAACACCGTGAAGCCTGTGAGGTCTTGTTCCGCTCTAGGGAGTGAAACATGTGAAGCACTTAGAATTCCAATCATGGCTAAAAGCAGCCCCATCACTGAATCTGCTTCGCCTTCTTGCTTCACTGTCTCAACCCCTAGACTCGGACCCCCACTCCCAGAACGCCTCCTATTGAGCAATTAACTCAAAAGGCATTGCCCCCCTATGGCATATTTTGAATATGGCAATATTCATACAGTGCTGTTTAATCAGGGAACAATGAGGGTATTTGTTTGGCATTTCAGTGGGCTCTGTGGTAATGCACTGATACTAAGTACAGCACGAATTCCATCCCAATAATATCTTCCCATTGCTATATCGGGATATATTGTACCCTGGGGGTAAGGGATTAGAATATGGCCCACGTGCCTTCTGCGTGTCGTAAGAGGTGACTAAAGAAGTTGGGTCGGTGTGCTTGCAACCCCCACTCGTGAAAAATAGGTAGCAACGAAAAACAAACGATCAGCCTCGGATGCGGACAGACCCTGTGATGAATAACCACGAACGACAATGGACAATCTTATGGACAATCTTAGGATAGGAACGTGGAATGTGAGAGGCATGAATGATGACACAAAAGAGAGAGAAGTCTTGGAAGTGTTAGTGAAAGCCAGGCTGGATATATGTGGAATGACGGAGACCAAATGGAGGGGTACTGATGTGAGAGAGTGGGAGTGTGGAATGGGTGTGTGTGCTGGAGTGAGTGAGGGAACAGCGAGAGAAGGTGCGTGTTTGTTTGTAAGAAACAAATGGAAGGAGTGTGTAAGAGACTATAGGTCTGTGGGTTCAAGGATTGTGTGGGTGAGAATGAAAGTAGGAATACAAATGTGGGTGATTGTGTGTGTGTGTATGCTCCGACAGAGGATACAAAAGTAAGAGAGAAAGAGGAGTTCTGGTTGAATATGGAGGCGTGCCTGGATAAATTTGGTAAGAACGAAAGAATATTTCTGATTGGGGATATGAATGGGAAGGTGGGAGATAGGAAAGTTGATGGAGTGGTGGGGGGTACTGTCAGAGGTGAATGGGAATGGTAGTGCACTTGTGGACGTATGTGTAGTGAGGAGGCTGTGGATAGCCAACACCTTCTTCCGACACAGAATGATACACAGGTACACATGGAAAGTGGTGTGGACGATGAAGGATAAGGATAAGACAGTGATGGAACGAAAGGCACTAATTGGTTATATATGCGTGGATGAACGAATGAAGACATCTGTGCTGGATGCTAGGGTGTATAGGGGTATTGGAGAGGGTCTGTCTGACCATTATGTAGTAGTAGCTAAAATTAGGATAAAAAAGAAGTGGGTGAGGAGAGCTGGAGGGAGGCGAGAGGAGGGTGGAATGGCGATGAGGGTGGAGACGTTGCAGGAGGAGGAAATCAGGGGGGAGTAAAGGAGAGAAGTAGAAAGACGACTAGGTGAGTTCGACCTGAAGGATATGGAGGAAGTGGAGGACATGAGCAAGGTATTTTAGGAAGAGATCTGTGCAGCATGGGAGGAGGTGTGTGGAGTAAGGAGAACAGGGAGGAGAGTGAAAGGTACAGCATGGTGGACAGAAGAAGTAAAAATAGCTGTGGAGGACAAAAAGAGAGCGCATTGGGAGTGGTTGGGTAGTAGAGGGAATGAAGATTTGGAGAGTCAGAAACGAGCGAGGTACGTGGAGAGAATGAGAGTGGTGAAGAGAGTAGTAAAGGAAAGTAAGAGAAGAGTAGATGAGGAATTTGATCGGTTTCTCTGTTTACATTCTTCAGCTGAGTGCCATTCATCGAATAGTTTGCTTTCTCATTTAGGTATCCGATATGTAGTACTTTACATTTATCCGCATTGAAACTCATTTGCCAAATTTGGCCCAATGTGACAATTTATCTAGATTGTGTTGCATATCGTCAACTTCTTCTTTTGAGAGTACGCTATTTGCAAGTTTTGTATCGTCAGCAAACAGGTGAAGGAATCTGAGTGTAAAGTGGAGGGAGTGTAAGAAACTGTTCTGGAAAGAAGTCAAGAAAGTTAGGGAAGGTAGCAAGGGCAACACTAAGAGTGTGCAAGATAAGAATGGGAGAATGCTAGTCGAGAAGCAAGAGAGAGTCGAAAGATGGAGGGAGTACTTCAACGAGTTGCTAAATGTAAGGAATGAAGCGCCAGCAAACATAGTAGGATGGGGTATGGGAGAGAGAAGAAGAGAAGTACAAAGGAGTACAAAGGAAATCAAGCAACAACAGTTCTAGTGACCCTTCTAGGCTGCTTGTCCTCCAAAACACTGAGGATCAAGTGTCCAAACAGTGGTTTAGAGTGGGTAAGGGAATATTGAAAAGGGAACTACTGCCCTGGTACTTCCGTGGCAGGACTAGGAAGTTAGTAGGGGACAAATGGGTTAGTAACTGAGGGGAGGATAAAATAAAGTTATTCATTTACAAACGCAGTCAGTCGCGGGTTTGATGCGAGATATTTGTCTAGGCGGAGTTTAAATGAATCAACGGTGCTGCAGTCTATAACGTCTCGGGGAACCCCATTCCACAAGTTGACAACTCGATTGAAGAAGAAATTCTTAGATTCGTGTGAGTTAAAAGATTTACCAATAATTTTGCAACCGCTTCCCCGCGTGTAATTTGATTGGTCGATAGTGAAGTACTTACTACAGTTCATATTGTCGATGCCTTTGATGATTTTGAACACTTGAATTAAGACACCTCTTAATCTGCGCTGGGTTAAAGGAAATAGATTTCATTCTCTAAGACGTTCTTCGTATGGTTTGTTCTTTAGGCTAGGTACCATTTTGGTAACTCTACGTTGAACTCGTTCTAGCTTGTTTATGTCATTTTGGTAATAAGGGCACCAGCATTGAACGCAGTATTCCAGAAGAGGACGGGCTAAGGAATTGTAAAGGGTTAGGATAACGTCTTTGGATTTATGCTCAAATGACCTGCCTATAAAGCCAATTATTTTGTTTCCCTTCTTAACAACTTCTGAACATTGTTGACTCGGTTTTAGGTTACTCGATATTGTTATTCCCAGGACTGCTTCGTGTAGGAGACGACCTATCCGTGCTGAACCCACAGGGTTTAGATGAGTGCCATTCTTGCGGAACAGAGTAGGCTGGTTATAGAAATTATCCCAGAGGTTGATGAATTCAACTTCTTCCTTCAGACACAAATATTTTAGTCGGCTATTTGTACTGAAGGCCTTGTCGTAGAATTTGTCAGGTGCGTCGATCTTGGGGAGAATGCGTGAGATGATGATATTCCTTGACTTGTTTTTGTAGTGCTGGATCATCTTGCGATATTTCTCCATCAACTCTTCGGATCTGGTGCACATGATGTCATTTGAACCAGCATGGATGACAAAAAGGGTATTTTCGTTTGCATCCTTTGTGGTATCATCGGAGGCTTCCACAAGTATCTTCGAAGGCTTCCACAAGGCTTCCTCAAGTAGTGGAGGAGGAGGGGGGATGAGGAGGTCAGAAGTGTGGGAAGCCATGAAAAGAGTGAATTTGGGAAAAGCACCAGGAACAGATGGAGTGAGTGGGGAAATGTTGAGGTATGGTGGTGAGATAGTGATCGAATGGGTATGGAAAATGTGCAAACAAGCATGGGAGAAGGGGAGTGCACCTGATGACTGGAAGACAGGCATAATAGTACCCCTATCTAAGGGTAAAGGGGAAAGAGGAGTGTGTGGTAACCACCAAGGAATATGTCTTCTAAGCGTAATAGGGAAGGTGTACAGTAGGGTAGTGATTGAGAGAGTCAGAGTGAGAAATGGGAAATTAATAGGTGACGAGCAGGGAGGATTTTAGGAAGGGAAGAGGATGTGTATATCAGGATTTTAACCCTGAATTGTGTTGTGGAGAGATATCTGGAGAAACAACAAAAGGTGTATGTTGCCTTTATGGATTTGGAGAAGGCCTATGACAGAGTGGATAGAGAAGGTGTGTGGAAAGTACTTAGAATATACGGAGTAGATGGCAAGTTGGTGAAAGCAGTGAAGAGCATGTATGAGGGTGCAAAGGTGGCAGTACGTGTGGAGAATGAGCAGAGCGAGTTCTTTGACCTGAATGTTGGGTTCAAACAGGGGTGTGTGATGTCCCCGTGGTTGTTTACTGTATATATTGATGGAGTCATGAAAGAAATACAAGGAAGAGCAGTGGATGGTGGTGTGTCGCTGATAAGGGAGGGAAAAGAGTGGAAGCTACCTGTACTGCTGTTTGCTGATGATACAGTTCTGATGAGTGATAATGAATGGGAGTTGCAGGGTCTGGTAAATGTGTTTGGAACAGTGTGCGAAAAACGGAATCTGAAGGAAAATGCGGGGAAGAGCAAGGTTGTTGTCTTCGAAAGGGGTGAAGCCACAGAGTGTGAGGTGAAGTTGAACGGTCAGGCTATGGAGATTGTCAGCTCATTTAAGCATCTGGGCAGTGTGTTGAGTAAAGATGGGACTATGGATGAAGAAGTGCGGGAGAGGGTGCATGCAACAGGGGAATAGGGTTGTAGGAACATTGAAAGCAGTAACAAGAAATAGGGTGGTCAGTATGGAAGTGAAGAAGTCCTTACATGACAGTGTGGTAATCCCGACACTAACTTACGGAAGCAAGGCTTGGACGTTCGGGAAGAGACTCAGACCAAGAGTGAGAGCGGTGGAAATGAGTTACTTGAGAAGTGCGTGCGGAGTTACATGGAGGGATAGACAGACAAATGAGGAAGTAGGATGGAGGTGTGGTGTGGAGGTAGATGTGCTGGAAAGTGTGAAAAGTAACAACTTGAGATGGTTCGGCCATGTGGAACGTATGGAAAGCGAGAGAATGACTAAGAGGGTGTCCGAGAGCGAGGTGGAAGGACAGAGAGGGAGAGGTGCACTGAAGGAGATGTGGAAGGATGGAGTGAGGAAGTATATGGATGAAGGTGGTGCTGGTTGGGAGGAAGGGCGTCGACTGACGGGGGACAGAGGTGCAAGGGGGCAGTTCGTCCGTGTCCACCCCTTCAGGGATCACATTTTTTTTTTTTTTTTTTTTTTTCTATGTGATTGAGGGAGGCAAAAGGCATAACTGCCTATAGCGAGTGCCTCCCCCATAGTTGAAAGAGTGACAGGGCCAAAATCAAGGGACGTTCGAGCCAAAATGCCTGGACACACGGAGTTTGAAGCAATTTAAGTCATAGGAAGAGGGAAAGACTGATTCTGGGAGAGAGTTCCAGAGCTCAGCTGTTGAGTAGAAGAAAGTTTGAGAGTAACATTTCACTCTTGGGTTGGAGAGTTGCACAGAGTAGGGGTGGGATTGAGTTGCAAGACGGGTACCACGTGCCCTACGTAAAGGAGTGGTATGCACTGGGATAGCTCTGAGGAACACTGATTATTATAGTAGCGATAGAATAGCGAGAGAGATGCAACATTGCGGCGGAGAGAGAGAGATTGCAGAGAGTTGGTGAGTGGACGGGAGTTAATGATACGAAAGGCCTTCCTTTCAACTTTGTCTAGGAGAGCAGTGTGAGAGGAACCTCCCCACACATGTGAACAATACTCAATACAAGGGCGCACTATGCCCCTGTACAGAGCAAGAAGCTGTACAGGGGAAAAGAACCCCCTAAGGCGGTTGAGCACCCCCAGCTTCTGGGAGGCTGCCTTAGCAAGACTGGTAATATGGTCCTTCCAAATATATATATAGGCAATATATATATATATATAGGCAATATATATATATATAGAGAGAGAGAGCAATAATTTTAGTTAAATATAATAAAGTAGGTGTGCAGTTTTCGCACTACCCAAAAAAAAAAAAAAAAATGCATACGCAACTCTGCGACCTATAATTCTGCAAGTAGTATTGAATCTCTTAGGTAAAATAAGTTTATATACAGTATATATATATATATATATATATATATATATATATATATATACAGTATATATATATATATTTACTGTATATATATATATATATATATATATATATATATATACTGTATATATATATATACATATATATATAAAAATATATAAAATATATTATATAAGAAAGAAATAGTGGCCATAATCTGTGACCTTTACCATTCACCTTGACCTTTGAATAAAACAAAACATAAAAAATTGGACAATCGTTGCATTGACCAACCAAATTTGGTGACGATACGTAACCCGTTCAGTACAGTTTTGTCAGTTTCATTTCATACTGGATACTAAGACAATTTTATTTAGTTTATGAAGGGCTTTCATAAAATTAGCAGGCTTTCAACTATCTTAACCCTTTTTTACTACCACAGATCCTTCATAAGCTCCACAAAATCATCTAATTATAGCTGGAATACAATATAAAATACGTCGCCGGTACACAAAGGGTTAAACAGTCTAGGATGAGTTTAAAGACAATTATCAACACTCTTCTTTTGTTCTTTGACCTTGACATTTAACCTTATAAGCATTATAATATATATATATATATATATATATATATATATATACATGATTGATTTATATGTTATTTAAGTAAAATGCAACTAACAGCTGTCAGCTTATCGAAAATGTAGTTTTGTATATGATGAAGGTTAACTTATGACCTTGACCTTTATGTAGAATTATATTTTTGTTCGCTTGGATGTAACTCTAGAAAATCAAAGAAGTGTGTCAAATTTCATTAAAGATCATCAGTTAGTTTCAGAGGTATTAAAGGAATAGTTGACCTTGACCTTTGACCTTCATTTTGACCTTCATGATCTCTGAAAATTTAAAATTTTAATTTTCCCTTAACGCACGACTGTCTCAACGAATTTTGTGAAGTTTACATGTATATTAAAGAAATTAGCATATTGACCTTATATTTGACGTTGACCTGTGAACTTGACCTGTCAAATGGAATTATGTTTATTCATGTATGACCTTGGTCTAGGCATTCCGAATATGCATGATATGCCTAATGAGAATCTTACATTAAATAAGAAATACTAATAAAAATCATATATAGACCTTTAACCTTGACCTCTGACCTTCGACCTTAGAATTTCTTATCAAGGATTTAGTTAGCTTAACAGCAATGTTTGTATTAACTAGCATTATGAATATGGTGTAGCCTAATTCATATAAAACTTATTGATTACAAATAGTGATCATATATTGTGACTTTGACCTTTGACCTTTGACTAAAAGTAAAATACCTATATTTGGATGGTCGTCGCATTGATCAACTGAATTTGCCTGTATAATATTATGACAATACATTAAGCAGTCAAGGAGGAGTTTAGCGAAAATGACATATACCTTTTTTTTTACCTTGACCTCTGACCTTAACTATTACAATATTTATATGAACTTTGATATATATTAGGCTATATTTAAGTAATAAGCCATAACACAGCCAGTTTTCTAAAATTTGAGTAGCCTAATCTTTTTATAGAAATAATAAAAGTTTACCTTTGACCTTGACCTGTGACCTTTATGTAAGGGTACATTTTTGTTTGAATTGACATTGGCCATGAACATCAAATATGCATGCCTAATTTCATTAAAACACATCAGTTAGTTTCATATATATTAATAGAATAGTTGACCTTGACCTTTGACCTTTATCTTGACCTTTATGTGTCTCAACATTTATTAATTTCCTTTTCACTTAAAGTGCAGCTATATCAGCAAATTTTGTGAAGTTTGCATGAAAAGTAAAGAAAATAGCGTATTGACCTTTTATTTGACCTTGACCTGTGACCTTGACCTTTCATGTGGAATAAAATAGTTTATTGTATGACCTTGGCCTAGGTATTCAGAATATACATGGTAAGCCTAGTGAGAATCTAACAGTTAATATGAGAAATCTATCTATCTATCAATCTATATGCTCAGGCCCAATACCCATTTTGGGGGTAGCCGACTCATGAGAAATACTAGTAAAAATACTATTTTGACTTTTGACCTTGAACTTTGACCTTACCCTTCGGAATATTTATCTAAAACTTGTGCAATACGATATCAATGTTACCAGTAACTTGTAAACTGAAAATGAAGACATTTGAATAAAAACTAAAAATAAATAGTATAAGTTGACCTTTCACCATTACCTGTGACCTTGACCTTTATGTAAGAGTAAACAAAATTCTAATTGACATTGCCCAGAAAAATCAAATATGCATGACTAATTTCATTAAAAGCCATCAGTTAGTTTCATATGTATTTATAGAATAGTTGACCTTGACCTTTGACCTTGACCTTCATGATATGTGTCTCAAAATGTATTATTTTGCAACTATATCGCCAAATTTTGTGAAGTTTGCATGAAAAGTAATGAAATTAGCATATTGACCTATTATTTGACCTCGACCTGTGAGCTTGACGTTTCATATGGAATTATTTAGTTTCTTGTATGAGCTTGCCCTAATTATTCCGAATATACATGGTAAGTTTACTGAGAATCTAACAGTTAATATAAGAAATACTAGTAAAACAAATATTTTGACCTTTGACCTTGACCTTTGACCTTACCCTTCAGAATATTTATATAAAATCTGGTCAATAGGATATCGAGGTTACCAGTAATTTGTATAGTGAAAATGAAGACATTTGAGTAAAAACTAAGACACATGAAATATTGGCCTTATTTTTAACCATGACCTTTGACCTTAATGTTTAAGTTAAATTGCAAATTTCGTTTTGACTGACCTTCGCATTGACCAATTGAATATACCTGTGAAATTTGGTGAAAATCCATTAAACGGTCTAAGAGGAGTTTCCGGACGGACGACGGACGACAACGACGACGGACGACGACGACGACGGACAAGCTGAATTGTGGTGCACAGTATACGGGCGGGACCTGTGTGTGCGATACCACTCTGCTTCGCAGAGTTGATAAGGAAGATTATAGAATAATATCACTGGTCAATTCATGAAGCCAGCTGATGTTGTGCGGTATTTCGTACCCCAGAAACAGAAGAAAATGAATAGAGCTTAGCAAGTATAATAGAATCAAGCAATTAGCCAGCTTCTTCTAGTACTGTATTTAAATGATAGAAAGAGTGTGTGTGTTTGTGTGTACGTGTGTGTGAATATGTTTCTTAAACCGATTTCGGTATATAATTACGTATATACTGGAGGTACTTTCACAAATATTTTGTTAAATAAAATACACTAATTTTATAATTCTCATATACTGTATATATTTGCTCAGTAGGAAATTTCCCCTGTGTTGCCAATATGGTGTCTCTGAATACTGATAGTTGTTACACAGTATGCTTTATAATATTGTCTATTTTTTTTTTCTCTCTCTCTCAATTATCTAGAGCCAAAGCTTTTTACCATGTGGTCACCAATGTATCTCCTGGTAGTTATGCTTCTTCTCTATACACACAATATTAATATACATCCCTCCTTCGCTCATTTCGTCCGTAAGGATAATATTTTGCCGGACTATTAATACATTTGTTTGAACAGCCAAAAGTAAGATAAATAGATGGATAATTATTTTAACTGGCGACCAAAAATGTAGCTGGGTAGGCAAAAACACTTTGATGGTGTAGTAAAATAATTTGACATGACGGCTAAAACTTCAGAGGAGTATCTAAAGAGACCAACAATTTGATGATGTGATCAAAAGTTCGCTGGTAGGCTACAAATGTGTTGAGACAGTTGGACGTCGAGACCTGGCTGCCATAAGTTCGACTAGGAAGACAAAAGTTTGGTGAGGCATCAAACAGATTCAGACAGGCGGCCATAATTTCGAACGGACTGGGAACACTTATGAAAAATGACGATGAAGGTTCAGATAATGAGATGGGCATTAATTTTACTTGCGGTTGTTAGGAGGCGGCGGTGCTGGATTGTCTGTAAAACCATTAAAGAGAAATACAAAGATGGTGGCCGACATACATAGTCTTCCCCATGCTTATGGCTAACAACACCGACAACAAAATGATTGTTCACAAACCAGGTGGAGGGAAAACTGAAGCAAATGGCATTGCCCAATCCGAGTTAAACAAAACAAAACAAAATTGGTGTTTGGCAAGAAAAGGAAGGCCTTCGAGTGCCTAATCTATAAACATACTAAGCCACAACAATATATATATAATTAAATATACAAACAAGCATCGCACGCCATGCAGACCTTCGAAAACTGTATTATCTTTCGTGTTTCATTATATTCAATGTATCCCCTTCGAGGCTTACACAGAGTTATAGTACTGGGCAATAGACAGGATTAAAAAATATCATATTAACATACAATGCATCTATAACAAATATCCTATTAATGAAAGGTTTGTGTTTAAAAGTGCTAAATATACAATTATTATTAAGTGTTTATCTAAATTAAGTATGTAATCACTCACTTTCCTTTGGTAGTACAGTCGTGGACAAAACAATCTTTACACTGGTGAGCTGCAATTTGTGTGAACGGAATGAATCAGGTGAAATATAAGGCTGTATTATCACACAATTTCATCACGCTTACAAAATGTTTCGATCGTGAGTGTAGAGTATGGGTTTTTTTCTGCGAGTGTACACTCGGCCGCAATTCCGCGTGGGCCACCTAGTCATAGGGTTTGGGTAAATCCGTTGTGTAGTTTGTTCGCTCTGAATATAGTAAGATCTCACACTCCCCTCCCCGAATCAATCGAAGATTTTGCCCCATAGATGGCGCAGCTTGATGGGAAGGGAGGGAGCTTGTCGTAGTGTTAAAAGGGTAGGACACAATCGGAGGAGGTGACGTTCTATAACATACAGTGACGAATGTTAAACTTATTTACTTCTACTTGTTCATACAATAATGTTCCCGAAACTAATTCGTAATGAACAGTAGATCCCTCTTTCAGTAACTGAAACGTCTCTGTCTCTGTCTCTCTCTCTCTCTCTCTCTCTCTCTAGGTTATAAGAGGTATACAGAATGTTGAAAGTAACACTATTATATATATCCATTTACACCTTTAACACCTTACGAGCGGCCTATGCGGTTTATTTATATGTACCGCCCAGCGGGGTGTTTTTAGCCAAAATAGGGCTGTTTACGTGATCATTTTCATGCCTAAATAAGACCCAGAACGTAAAACAAGTACCTATCCCTGAAAGGGCATAAACAGAGCTTTCGAATGACACCATAACGATCCTTTTATGATGGCTAGTTTTCTTGCAATAACCGTGCAACGCGAGTGCAAAAAGCATGTAATTAGCCACTTTCCCGATACAATTCCTTATATAGCGAGTGAGAGAGGGAGGAGGGAGCTGGGATTCGTGTCAGTATGTTCGACGCGGTGGTCTGGAGCAGTCATACGCTCGCTACTCTCCTGCCACCACTTGTCTCTCTCTCTCAGCAACATTACGTGCTGAAATTGCCACTCGACCTATGTCGAGCGCCGCCACATAGTCCAGCTTTATTAAATACGACTTATGTGGTGAGCCGCTAATTAAGGGTTAATGAATCACATTATGAAATTTATTCAGCAATATGATGAGAACTTGAGAAGAATATATTTTGAAGTAGCAACACGAAGTAACATTATACTGACGCGGCCATGTATAATTATTGTTACGACTGGGGTTCAAATATATCAGGGCTCTTATTCATTGGACTAGTAATGGCATAAATGTTACAACGGAAAGCGCTAGCTCCAACCTCTGATGTATATTCCCAGTGAACAAAGAACACAAATACTCTACAGCGTTCTATATGCAATAATAGGCTATCAAACTCTCAATAAATGTGCGTCTACTCTAGGCTTAATGTTATGTGAAAACAGCCTATTACTACCTATAACCGAAGGTGCTTGGTTATGGTATGCAAAGTAAGGTGGTAAGAGAAGTTACAGCTTACGTTACTTTAATCAATAACTGTCAGGCACTCCTGCATGAAAGAAAGTGCACTTAAGTCCTTCAACACTAACAAGGAATCTTCTTTAAATGTTAGATGCTATAAAGATGCTCGTATCGGAAATGGAACCCAAAAAGGCAGGCAGCGGAACAATGCTCGTGCAGGCTATGCACACAAAAAGGCAGAATATATAATGCCGTCGGAGCCAAGAATATCCTAAACACAACAACAATAATAATAATCGCCACGACAATGCAGTATTCCTATCAACAAAAAGAGCCTAAGTCGTTTGTGTCTCAATACATCAAACTAGGCTGCGAAATGCTTGTGTAATAATAAATGGGTATGCATAAAAAGAGTACTTGGTTTAATATACTTAATGTCTACTATGATTGATAAAGTCTAGCTAGAGTCAATGATACGAGATACTGGTGCGCATGGCATGCCGCATAGCCTAGTGCAAATCTCAAGTCTGTGCGTCAAATATTACGTTATAGGGAAGGGTAGCTCTCTTGAGAAACCGAAGTAAATACCGAAGTATTAAGCGTTCTCCTGGCATACCTCAAAGACAAACAATCGAGACTAGAACAGTGCAGAATGGTATAGGCAAAAAACCCTCATTCGTGCATGCTCTACTCTCAATGGCACACAGACTAGAATTTACTCAATCAACTCCAGTTCTCAGGTATGTCGTGCAGCTTTTAACTAAAGCCAGCACTCATAGGAAACAATATCTTATAATATCAGACTCCTAGTCTAGCATTATCTAATCCAGCAGAACACTAATAATTAAAGGAAGCAGTACTAAACAATATGAATGCCAATGCTTCGTGATCCACTTATCTTAACAACTAACATACATGGGTTATATCAGACCTTAACGCACAATACAACTGGCCAGCATGAAGCTGATTTTGCAGAGTTAACCAGAGGGGATATAATATTAATAAAAGGTGGTGAAAGATATGAAAAAAGAGAGAGGTAGGCAGAGGAAAAGATTCTCAGGTGTGAGCGGGGTACAGGTAGCAAGGGAAAAAGATGGGTGCGTTCTAGAAACCAGATCTGAGGGAGAGAGTGGCGAGGAACTGTATATATACTCGCACTAGCTCGAGCCGCGTGGGAAAACAGCGGTTACAAGTCATCTAACCACTAGCAAAGCTTACAGCATGGTAAGGGCCTCTCTCCACCAACCCCCGCGAGGCAGCCAGCCGTGACGTCATCGAGCGGGACAAAAAACACTGCGCGCCCCCTCTCACTCTGTTCTACTCCCTCTCTCTCTCCCAGATCCTATCATTACTAGTTAATGATAAAATATATACTTTACAATTAAATATATAAAGCCTTGACATGGGCGAAAACAAAGAGCCTTTCTGGACTGCCCATGACACAAGCTTTCATATGAAATAAAGCACACTCTAATACATAAACTGTAGGCCCATCCACTGCCCTGGCGATCCTAGCGGGTCACTGTAGGACAAGCCATGCGGTTCTAACGGAGTGGTTAACGTCACACCCCCCCCAAGATTTTTCTCAGAGGCTCCAAGGCTCACAAAAATCTGATGGTTAGAACCCATGCTATATCTCCACTTCCCATCACCCAGCGGCAATAAAATATCTGGCACAGTTCTTCAACAAAAAAAAATTCAAAATTATAACCCTCCCCAACACCATAGGTCAAATCATATGTAGTTATGCTCCTCAAGAGCGAGCTTCTCTAGCCCAGCATTCTGAGAGGAGTGCAACTCAGAATTACTGCTATAACATACTAAAAAATTCAACTATCAAAGAAAGAGTTTTTATTTGATTTTTATGTTTATAATTTGTTTATTTCGGCTGCACTATAGGGGCAAGCCTAGTTTTTTTCTTCTATACCAAACGCTCAACTCCTGCTTTACGACCCAATACGCTGGGCTACAACCGCGAGCCAACAAGCACCAAGCGCAAAATACTATTCAAACTAAAGCAGGAGGCTACCCGTGTGTCAATCTACCCAGGATCATATACCCTTGAACGACCATCTGCAACCACGTTGTCACAACCGGCAATATGGCGTATGTCCAGGTTATATACTAGTAACCTTAGTGACCACCTGGTCAGCCTCATATTCCGATTGTGAAACTGGTCCAAGAACTTGAGAGGGTGATGATCTGGGTAAACTACAACTACCGGACCATAGGCTGGAACACAGACCTCGAAATGCCTCAGAGCAAGTACAACCGCCAGCAGCTCCTCCTTGACAACAGAGCAGCTCCCCTGGGCCGAATTGTACTTCTCCGAGCAGAAACTAACAGGATGCTCCAGCCCATCATCGTCCTTTTCCACAAGGACGGCACCAGCCCCCACACCACTAGCCTCCGTTGCTAGTTGGAAAGGTAGGCTAAAGTCAGGGGCCCTGAGGAACGGGTGAGTGCACAACAGGTGTTTTACTTCTCTAAACACCTTCTCACACTCAGGCGCCCATTTGAACTTCTTATCCTTCCAGTTATCCTCCACCTGAGCTTGACTGTCCCATTCTCCTTCTCCACCTTGACTGCTAAACGTCATCACAGGCACAGTGAGAGGCTCAGGGGGGTGCCTCCCATACTCCTTCACGGGATTATCATGACATAACTGATTGCGCTTCCGTCTGTCTGGAGTGGCTACCAAGTAAACCAGGTCCGATAGCTCCTCCACCACCCTATAAGGACCAGCGTACTTCGCGGATAAGGGGTGACCTACAAGGGGCAGTAGAATCAACACCTCCTGATCCACGTGAAACTCCCTGAGTTCAACCTTGAGGTCGTACCTGTCCTTCCTGAGGGCCTGAGAGCTAGTCAAATTACGGCCAGCCAACTCCAGACTGCGCAACATCCGTTCTCGGCTGTTGAGGACACACTTGAGCATAGAACAAGGTTTTTCTGCACCCTCCCATACTTCTTCAACCATATGGAGAGGCCCTCTGACACGGTGTCCAGAGACGAGCTCATTAGGGCTGAATCCCAAACTCTCCCCAGGTACCTCCCACACAGCAAACAAAACACATGGCAGGCCAAGATCCCAATCCTTCCCACTCTCAAAGCAACAACAACGAAGCACAGATTTCAAGGCTGAGTGCCATCGCTCTAACACACCCTGGCTCTCCGGATGATACGCAGATGACACAACCCCAACAATCCCATGCTGCGGCATTGCTTGGACAAAGAGGCTAGAAGTGAAGTTGGGTCCCTGGACTGACTGAAGCCCCTGCGGGTAACCATACCGGGAAAAATACACTAGCAAGCTCCGGACCACCGTCTTCGCCGACCCATTTCTCATAAGGTACGCGTCAGGGTACCTTGTTGCTACATCTCCCGACTGTGCATCACTGTCCTCCTTCAACTCTTTCGTCTTTTTAAGCCCATCCTCTGCCCCTTCAGGAACAGTTACTGGGTCTTCTCCAGACTCGAAATGTGGTCCTAATAATGAGTCCCCGAGAAGGTCCGTTGACACTAAACTCTCAACCGCATCAACTTTCAACCCCTTCTCGGTACCCTTCCTCCGCTGATCTAAAGATTGTTGACCAGAATGTGACTCCCTGGATGCAGGATCTCCGGTGACAACACACGCCATAGGCTGCACCGGACCCTTCTCAACCCACTCCTGCTCCTCCCTACTCACGTCGGCCGGCTTCTCGACAACGACTAAGGGTGGAGCCTCAGAAGTAGGCCCCGCAAAGTCGTTGCCAAGAAGGAGGTCGACGCCCCCAACAGGTAACTTCTCCACAATTCCTACATCCAGGTCACGAGTCACACCATCAACTTCCACCTTCATTCTTACAAGCGGGTATGACCTTGTCGCATTAACTCCCTGAACCACAACCACCCGCGCCGTATTGACAGGTTTACCAGTGAAATTTCTCAACAGTGTTTGCGATGCCCCAGTGTCACGCAAAATTCTCGCCTCATATCTTCTACCCCCCCACTCCACACAACCGAGTCCCCTGTGGTCACTAAAGCCATCACGGACAGGGAATAAGCCTTCCGGATCCTTCTGCACTGGCAGTGTATTTACCTCGGAAGAAATGCCTCTAACAAACTCCGATGTCCTCTTGAACACTCCAATGCCGTGAGCAAAAGACACGGCTGCCGGAGGAGGTCGACTAGGGCACTCATTTGCCTTATGACCCTCCTGGTGGCAACTAAAACACATAAATTTCGGTTTCGGCTTATACTGTGATGTAAAAGGCCCCTGACTTTTCACATACGGTGTGGTGTAAGGTTTGGATTCAGTTTTAGTTTCATGGCTCTTCTGTTTAAATGTGTCATTGTTACGGGGAGGGGGAGGATAACGGTCCTTAGCACTTACATCGTACTTCTGTGAGGACCCGCAACCCCGAATCAACGACAGCCGTCGATCAGCCATTTCTGCTGCTTCTACTAGAGTTCTTGGGTTTTTCTCCTTTAAGTTCAAAGTTAGATCACCGCCCGTGCTCTTAAAGAACTGCTCCAACATCATCAACTGCTTAACTCCATCAAACGTTGTTACCTTCTCAGATCGGAGCCAGTTCCCCATAGCATCGGACAAGTCCCGGGCGTGTTCCAAAAAGGTGCTATCTCTTCCCTTAGTTACACCCCGGAACTTCAAACGGTACGTTTCTGGTTGCAGTTCGTAAGCCCTCAGGACAGCCTCCTTGAGATCCTCGTACACAATACATAACTCCAAAGGTAATGCATCGTAGGCTTTAAGACCCTTGCCTATTAATCTAGAGGATACAAGTGCTGCCCATTTATTCTCTGGCCACTGGTGTTCCTGGCACTTCTTCTCAAAGCATGTGAAAAATTCTGTTACACCACTCTCATCAAACACCGGAACCAGTTTCAATAAGTGCGAGAGAGATTGATCATGAGCACGGTTACCAGCCCCAAGTCGCTGTCCCGTTGTCTCTACTCGCGACTTCTCTACGTCCCTGTCGGCACAGTACTTAGTCGACTCAGCTTGGATTTTTGCTAGCTCTATTTGCTGCTCACCTGCCCTGATAGCCTTTCTCTCTTCGATCTTAGCTAATTCGAGCTGAAGCAATAATTCTGGAGATAACCCTTGAGGAGGTGAAGGTGCTACAATGTTTGAAATTACCGGTGGTCCCCCCAGGGGCAACCCACCCTGCCAGTCACCACCCAACTGCGGAAGCGTACCCGGGGTCGGCAAACTACTGGGATGGCTGGGAGTCGAGTGTAGGGGAAGCATGGCCGAAGGGCTCTGAGCACTCAACCCATCTCGCTCACCAGTCACCCTGCCCAGTACACACGTTATCAAGTTATCCTTGGTCATGCTGCTAGTAACCACATGACCGATAGCTGTGGCCAGGCATTGAAGACCGTATCGATCCATACCCTCCAACCGCTCGGCAGTAACAGGTTGCAAAAATATCCTAGCATCCTCCTCACAGTTCACCCGATTAACCCTTTCATCATGCTGCTGTTCCTCAGTCTCGACATTACGTACTGTGTCTCCATTCTCCTCTGATCCGGTACAAGACATGATGCTCACAAAAATTTCCCACCTCAATATTCAGAAAAGAAGTACCCCAAACTCTTATACCTCAATATACACACACAAATTCTCGGAAATACTCAAGGGCTATACTATGTTGCGAAAAAAAAATATTCTTGCTGATCCCCGCAAAATATTCCCCAAAACAACAAATGTTCCCTGCTTAATAAATGTAGGTTCACCAAATCCTAGGTAAGGTCGCCATTTGTTACGACTGGGGTTCAAATATATCAGGGCTCTTATTCATTGGACTAGTAATGGCATAAATGTTACAACAGAAAGCGCTAGCTCCAACCTCTGATGTATATTCCCAGTGAACAAAGAACACAAATACTCTACAGAGTTCTATATGCAATAATAGGCTATCAAACTCTCAATAAATGTGCGTCTACTCTAGGCTTAATATTATGTGAAAACAGCCTATTACTACCTATAACCGAAGGTGCTTGGTTATGGTATGCAAAGTAAGGTGGTAAGAGAAGTTACAGCTTACGTTACTTTAATCAATAACTGTCAGGCACTCCTGCATGAAAGAAAGTGCACTAAAGTCCTTCAACACTAACAAGGAATCTTCTTTAAATGTTAGATGCTATAAAGATGCTCGTATCGGAAATGGAACCCAAAAAGGCAGGCAGCGGAACAATGCTCGTGCAGGCTATGCACACAAAAAGGCAGAATATATAATGCCGTCGGAGCCAAGAATATCCTAAACACAACAACAATAATAATAATCGCCACGACAATGCAGTATTCCTATCAACAAAAAGAGCCTAAGTCGTTTGTGTCTCAATACATCAAACTAGGCTGCGAAATGCTTGTGTAATAATAAATGGGTATGCATAAAAAGAGTACTTGGTTTAATATACTTAATGTCTACTATGATTGATAAAGTCTAGCTAGAGTCAATGATACGAGATACTGGTGCGCATGGCATGCCGCATAGCCTAGTGCAAATCTCAAGTCTGTGCGTCAAATATTACGTTATAGGGAAGGGTAGCTCTCTTGAGAAACCTTAATACCGAAGTATTAAGCGTTCTCCTGGCGTACCTCAAAGACAAACAATCGAGACTAGAACAGTGCAGAATGGTATAGGCAAAAAACCCTCATTCGTGCATGCTCTACTCTCAATGGCACACAGACTAGAATTTACTCAATCAACTCCCGTTCTCAGGTATGTCGTGCAGCTTTTAACTAAAGCCAGCACTTATAGGAAACAATACCTTATAATATCAGACTCCTAGTCTAGCATTATCTAATCCAGCAGAACACTAATAATTAAAGGAAGCAGTACTAAACAATATGAATGCCAACCAATGCTTCGTGATCCACTTATCTTAACAACTAACATACATGGGTTATCAGACCTTAACGCACAATACAACTGGCCAGCATGAAGCTGATTTTGCAGAGTTAACCAGAGGGGATATAATATTAATAAAAGGTGGTGAAAGATATGACAAAAGAGAGAGGTAGGCAGAGGAAAAGATTCTCAGGTGTGAGCGGGGTACAGGTAGCAAGGGAAAAAGATGGGTGCGTTCTAGAAACCAGATCTGAGGGAGAGAGTGGCGAGGAACTGTATATATACTCGCACTAGCTCGAGCCGCGTGGGAAAACAGCGGTTACAAGTCATCTAACCACTAGCAAAGCTTACAGCATGGTAAGGGCCTCTCTCCACCAACCCCCGCGAGGCAGCCAGCCGTGACGTCATCGAGCGGGACAAAAAACACTGGGCGCCCCCTCTCACTCTGTTCTACTCCCTCTCTCTCTCCCAGATCCTATCATTACTAGTTAATGATACAATATATACTTTACAATTAAATATATAAAGCCTTGACATGGTCGAAAACAAAGAGCCTTTCTGGACTGCCCATGACACAAGCTTTCATATGAAATAAAGCACACTCTAATACATAAACTGTAGCCCCATCCACTGCCCTGGCGATCCTAGCGGGTCACTGTAGGACAAGCCATGCGGTTCTAACGGAGTGGTTAACGTCACATTAACCACCTTCCTCTCCCTCTCCGAGCTCGGACTTTTTTCTATCCTCTAGTCTATTTTTCCCAGCTGAGGGTAAATTGTCATGTTTCTATCTTTGTTACTCGGCTATAAGGTAGATTTTGTAGCGAAAGATGATGTTTATTCTGAAAACTTGGCATTAATATGACACACAGCCAAAGTAATTTCATATATTTCCATTAAGTATCGAGACATCAGCTAATAAGAGATTCAATTTACGATCAGCTGGGAAAAAATAGAGTATAGTTTTCACTAAGGGATGGAGGGAGGTAAGGGTGGCGAGGTGACTAACAAGGTGGGTGGAGGTGGAGGAGTTGTGGTGGGATTGTTTAGACTGGTGGATGAATGTATAATAACTAAATTTAGGATATTTCAGTGTGTGTGTGTGTGTGTGTGTGCTTAAAGGCCGATCGGGACACGAATGCAGAGAGGTATTGTGTTCGTGGACGGGTGGAAAATTATAAAGCTAAATTTATTTATGTACTATATATTGTATCTCTTTTTATACTGGCATGGCCTTACTTACTCTTTACTTTGTATTCGTTTTGCACACATTTTCAGCATATTTCACAAATTTGCTTAAATATAGTTATGTTTATATGAATGATGCATTAGGATCCCTTTGGACGATCCCCTGTTCGCTTGTTTATGCTTCCTCTTACAACTTCGGTTAATCGTTGCACACAAATCTTGATGTCATATCATATTTCGTGAACTTGCTAATCTGATTTATCTATCTATCTATCTATCTATCTATCCATCTATTGCCAGACAACCTTATCTCCCGAGAGGAGGTGGACGTGAAAGTATCACCTTCATAAGCTTCTATATGCCGAGGTAACTCATTCGATTATCTAGCTTTTTTTCGATTAATTTCAAAATAAATGTGTAGCTTGATCATACAAGATTATTGCGCAATGCAATATAACAATGACAAATATTAATTGTCCTGTTGATAAACATTATGTTTGCGGTAATATGAACAATTGATAAAGGTATACTCAATTAACTTCAGTAATTATATTTATTTAATTGATATTTATTAGACAGTCATAGTAAAGTAAATAGATCTAAGGGAATAATGTGTTGGGGAAAAAGTGGATTGCAATTCTCAGGGTAATTTACTCTAGGTAAATATTTCTCCCTGTATCACATTAGCTTATATTATCAGACTTGGCAATATGTAACAAACCACATGCAAAGAGTACAACATATCAGTATAAATAACTATATGTGTGGAATAATATTATCTGTATATACCCTGGTCTATTTGTGATATCTAATAACCTGAGTTTACATGTAGTTACTCATAGTCTCACTGTTACCAAGGTAATGCACAAATTATTTATCAATACCATATTTACTACATAAATCGATTAACACAGTGCAACTTCTCTCTCTCTCTCTCTCTCTCTCTCTGAGAAACAAGACTTGGCTCTTCCGTGATACCAACAGATTTTTCATACACTTTAGTAATTATTGTATTTATTGTTTCTAGGTTAGCACACATCAATTATTAGCATTCGTCTATAGAGCAAGTTAATCAGAAATAATTAGATTGGTACTATAGCTGAATAGTTAAGGTCATAAAATTTACCCTGATAAATGTTGGTAAGCCTGTCGAGTAGGAAGTGTGTATTTTCAGCAGAAGTTTTGGTAAGGAGCTCTTTATGAAGATCCATACTAATTTGAACCTAATGTCAGAGAGCAATAAAGGTGAAACGAGACTCAAACTATCCATTTGGGGGAGGGAATGGGTAGTTTACTTTGATGCACAGGAAAATCGACTTTAAATCGCCATAAACAGAGAGGAATTTTGTATGTAAGTTTAAACACTGTTGCCAGCTACTCTAAATATACTGATATTCCTGAGAGAAATGCTTTATCAACAAATTTGCTTCGATGTAAATTAATTGTTCAATATATAAATCAGACATGTCATACCTCTACCATTTGGCTTAATGTATCAATGTGATCATATGTAATGTTTTCTTTCTGGCCACAGGTAATTTAGAATCTTGATAATGATGTTACCAATCGTAATGAATCCTGATCAATGTAATCAATAGCCCACCGAATCAGTATTAACTGTGACTCTCATGCTTGAGGTAAGTCATCCACAGATCGACATATTTTGACACTACAAAGGTAACTCATCTAAATAATAATAGTTTACTACTTCTGTTAATCTAATTTGTCGCTAGTTTGTAGTTTGCTAACAAAAGGTGTATGTTATATATTATATAGTATGACCTGTACTATTATTTTATTCATACCAATAAAGTGGAGAGAGAGAGAGAGAGAGAGAGAGAAAGAGAGAGAGAAGACGTTCAGTTGAAAGAGGGAATCTACTGTTCATTAGGAATTAGTTTCGGGAACATTATTGTATGAACAAGTAAAAGTAAATAAGTTTAACATTCGCCACTGCATGTTATAAAACGTCACCTCCTCCCATTGTGTCCTACCCTTTTAACACTACGACAAGCTCCCTCCCTTCCCATCAAGCTGCGCCATTTATGGGGCAAAATCTTAGATTGATTCAGGGAGGGGAGTGTGAGATCTTACTATATTCAGAGCGAACAAACTACACAACGGATTTACCCAAACCCTACGACTAGGTGGCCCACGCGGAATTGCGGCCAAGTGTACATAATACATATACCGTAATTTTTTTTTTTTTTTTCTTTATTCCAACTTACTTCCTCTCGGGCATAGGCTGAGAGCCTTATCATTCACCGCTTTACAATGAACAGTGAAGCCCGTGAGGTCTTGTTCCAGTCTAGAGTGAGACATGTGAAGCACGTAGAGTACAACGAGCACCTGCCATCTTACCTTCACATGAGGCACGGTGCTCACTCATGGCCCGAAACGACCCCATCTCTGAAGCCACCTCGTTCCCGTGCTTCACTGTGTCACCCCCTACACTCGGACTCTCACACTTACACACACACACCTGTCCACCTGTTGAGCAGATAACTCAGGCATTGCCCCCTATAGCATATTTTGAATATGGGAATATTCATACAGTGCTATTTAATCAGGGAACAATGAGGGTATTTTATTGACGTTTCGGTGGGCTTGTGGTAATGCACTGATACTAGGTACAGCACAAATTCCATCCCAATAATATCTTCCCATTGATACATCGGGATTTGAACCCGGGACCTTTGGATTACCAGGCCAGTGGCAAGACCACTCCACCACACCTCCCCTGGTCAGTAAGTCATATATAGTCAGTAAGGTACAAAACATAAAATATTGTATTTCAAGAGTCATACAGTTTTGTCCGATTTAATCTGGATATCATAATATACTTGTATATTATATATAAAATATATTAAAATGCCAACATGGTATTTCATATAATAGTTTGACAAAGGTACATAGTACGCAATGTAGTTCAATCTTATAGCCAATCATGTTATTTGTGTTAATGTTCTAATGTTTACATAGGCTATTAGCTAGTATGCATTATATGCAGATATACTAAGCACATGTGATATAGTCAGATAATATTTATGTACAGTAGGGTGGTGAGGTAAGGGAAGCATATTAACGCTAAAGATAAGTTCCAACAGCAGAGTGATTGATTATAAGTGGCCTTGATTGACAGGTGGTGAGTGAGAGTCTCAAGTTAACATTATAGAGTCAACAGTTAGAACCGTCAGGACTGCAGGCAACAGGAGTACAGTACAGTGCAGCTTTATTAATATAGTTGTAAATGCTTATCTACTAAAATTGGTGGTAATTATATTAAAACACCGATTGAAGAGGCACAATGGATGGACATTTTATTTAGTTATCAGGTTATTTATAATTATAAAAAACAATTATTAATAAAAGCGTGACATACTGTGGTAGGCTATGTGTTGGAATTAAAATTGACACTCAGATCCAGCCCCGAAGCTCTATCAATCAATCAATCAATCAATCAAATAAGTTAACAATATTTGTAATACATGCTGGACGTCCGGCTGAGCCTTAAGGTCGTTGCACACTGACACGACAGCCCCTGCAAGACTGGCACGAACACCCACGACACATACAAATCCTGTGTCTTGCCAAATTTACTAGAGATCGCTGCGAAAATGAATGGCATCGTTAGAGTCGCATCTCTACCTTATCTATTCCGCACGACTTGATAAGACTCTAGCAATGCCGATACGGTGGAGAATCGAATACTACGAAGAAGATAGGAAAGGTCGTTCGAAGGGTACACGACTAGTCCAAGGAAAATATACGACCCAAAAGACTGTGATACAACTCAGAAGAATCGTATCGACGCCGTGAGACGTGCAACCGATGGGCTGTCAAGGTAAAAAAATGGGCGTGCCTGAGCACCAATCACACAGTCTCCAACTATTTATTTTAGTATAGATATATTTTATTGTAGATTATACCAATATATAGTTTCAATTATATATTATACCCTCATTTCTTTTTTTTTAGTATATCTTTTAATATATTTGTTTTCATAACCTATTTTTGTTATTATAGATATAGATCATTATAGATAATACCTATATATATTGTTCAATTACATATTATACCCTCATTTTTTTTTAGTATATCTTCATTGTATTATATATGATTGATTATGTAATTCATTATATATTGGTCAGTTTATATAGTATACATTCATTCGTGTTTATTTTATTTTGTCTTTATTTTGTATTTATTATTTATTTATTATTTACTTATTATGTGTTTAAATGCATGTCATACCTATATATATTGTTCACTCATATATTATGCCTTCAATCAAGTTTTCCACCATGTCTGACTCTCATTTGTATTCTATATATATATATATATATATATCAATCTACATATATATATATATATATATATATATATGTAATTGTGTATGGGAGTAATGGAACACATTATTACTTCTTTTACATTTGTATTTATTTATTAGTGTACAGTGTACATCAACTCTCACTAGACTTCGTCGTCCACGTGGTGCGGTGTTTCTATTGATGAGGTTTGGTGGGCTGGGGAGGACCATACGTTTTTTATACGGACCATACGTATTTGATACGGACCATATGACTTTGATACGGACCATACGTCTTTGATACGGACCACAGGAATTTGAAACGGCGAGTTCGCGGTGAAGACCAGACTCAGACAGTTGCCGGGGAATTCCCGCGAACTTTTGAACAGCTCAAAATCTCTTATCGACCCACGATACATTAACATCGCTTGGACCGCGAGAGTCACCCACGGCTAATTTCCGATATCCACGATTATGTTGCCGATTCGCCGTATCAGGCTTAAATTTTGAGTCGGGAACTCGCCTGGAGGGGCTTTCGTGTCAGTGTACAACGACCTTTAGGAGAGAAACAAATATTTTTGTATTATGAGTAACATTTACCTTCGCAAAATCGTGTATGAAATCATCCCTACACACTCGGGGCTTATATATATATATATATATATATATATATATATATATATATATATATATATATATATATATATTTATATATATATATATATAATTATAGACTATATATATATATATATATATATATATATATATATAGAGAGAGAGAGAGAGAGAGAGAGAGAGAGAGAGAGAGGGAAAGAGAGAGAGTGAGTGAGTGATTGGGTGTGTGTGATGCAGTGAATATAGTGTTGTTGTTGATGAAGGACAATGGTAATGAATATTAGTGATGATGGTGGTGACATGTCAGATGGTGGTGATGGGATTGGGGGGTGGGAGAATGGCTGTGGTTATTGAGGAAGATGATGAAGAAAAATATAATTTACATTTGTGCTGGTGATAATGCAGGGGGGATGAATAATAATGCTAATGTTAAAATAGTACATAGTATTATAAGAATCATCTAGAGTACAATGAGTAAGACAAAACACAGAGTATTTAACGACAGTTTACATCAAGTGTGTGTGTGTGTGTAACATAAGGATGGATATACCCAATATGGGAGGCGTGGTCGACTAAATGTCATAACAGAATGCGGACCAGAGTATCATGAGTTAATCTCACGTACATTTCCATGGTACTGCAGTATACTGGAAACAATGACGCATCAAGAAAATACCTCCCCATAACGTCACCAACACATAAAACAAACTCACAAGCCATATTCGAAGATAATGTGACAATGCTACGACAAGATATCACCAATTAAGTTAAATATGTAGATTAATATAGTACCGCCATCTAGTACGGAACCAATATAGCTAACAAGATCTCTAGGTTACAAGATAATATAACTGAAGATGTTCACTGAAGTGATGGGGTTAGTGAGAACGGGCTTCAGGGAAACCTGCAAGATTGCGAGCCTACAAGTTAGCAGAGAGAAGAAGTGGGAACAGAAGAAAAGGAGAAAACAACGTCTACCCAAGCACCCCATGACCTCAGAAATTTCACGGGACCAGGTCATCTAGGACAGTCACCCCAGGTAAAGGGAAATCCTGATACCCTATCACAGCAGCGTTTTCAAACTACGTTCGCCAATCACCAGCCACCATTTGTCCAGACCCCGGATTTGCAGTATAACGAAGAAATGTTTATGCAAGTAAAACACCAAAGGCCAGAATGCTACCAGAACAAGTGGAACTAATTAGGTCTACCAATTATGATGGGCCTGGAGAACCATCCAACATAGCAGAAGAATAAATGATAGGCACAATATTACTAAGTTTACCAAAGAGCTTCAATTATGAAGTAATCATTATAATCAATGTTACATGCATACTAGGCTAAGTAACTATCACCTTAGTATTAAATAAAATAACTATTATCCATATGTACCTAACAATAATTACCATGTATGTCTTAGTTATGTATTAACCATCACAACTTTATCACAACGTTTTACAATATCCTTTTTATATTGAATTCCTATAAGTAAGAGGCAAGAATTAAGGCAAACATAGCCTCATCGAAAATATAGGAAAAGTAATTTTTTTTTTTTTTTTTTTTTTTTTAAGAGACAATGAACGGAGGAAGGAAAAACACAGATAAAACAAAAAGGTCCATGTGCCTAAAGGCATCCTCCATTCATAAAATGTTTGTAACAACTGGATTTAAACATTTGTTGATTGTAAGTTTGTGGAAAGCAATTCGAGGGAAGTGAATTCCAAAGAGTAGTAGCTCTAGGGATAAATGAATTCTGATAAGCAGAAGTTCTGCATTGTGGAGGAGAAAGTGTAAATTCATGGGCGCTCTCAGCTGCCCTAGTTCTACGGGGAAAGATGTGGAGAGGCGGCACAATTGAAGCAAGTTCCTGGAACAATTGCTGTGAAAATATCTGTAGAATAATGCAAGGGATGCAACGTTTCTTCGTATGGCTAATGTAGGAAGGTCCTGTGTGATTGCAGGGTTATTGATTAATCTAATAGCTTTATTTTGAATTTTGTCCAACTGCCTCAATGCAACCACTCCACTTCCACCCCACAGAGGTGAACAGTAATCCATCTGAGAGCGCACATGACTTTTATATATTACGGCCAACTGCTCGTCAGTGAAGAATTCTCGAACTCTGTACAGGAGTCCCAGTTTTTTAGAGGCATTTAGAAGTAAACAACCACTGGGGTAATGTCCTTAACTCTGAGAAGTCCGGGACATCTAACAGCAGTGGAACCTTGTCTTGTCCTCCCCCCTGCCCTGAGAGTACGCCGAACCTGCTGTGTGCCTTCTGAAGTCCGGATCCTGAAGTCCTGATTGTGAGA
The DNA here is from genome assembly GCA_032716605.1 of Paralithodes platypus. Classification (NCBI taxonomy): domain Eukaryota; kingdom Metazoa; phylum Arthropoda; class Malacostraca; order Decapoda; family Lithodidae; genus Paralithodes; species Paralithodes platypus. Next base: position 12,462,013 of record CM064508.1, read on the forward strand.
AGCAGTTCCTCCTGAAGTGCTGCCCTGTGGATCTACGTTCAACGTCGGCCAGACTTTCTCTCAGCTCTCTACCCTCCTACATTACCCTAAGTGTCTCTGAGTATCTTACGTTGTGATTATTGCTGTGAAGGTAAGGTTAAAATATGTGAATATTACAGTGCTAAATATCTATAGATCTGTGCCTAAGATCTAAGTGTTCATATTTTATATAACTCTCATAGAACGTATTACGCATACATTACATACTTGTGTTCATTAAAGCACTTAGCCAAATATTCACAGATTTTCCTTGATTATGTCTAATTCTATTATGTATGTTGCAAGTTGAAGTCTAAGTGTATTACGTGTAATTATTCCCTTCTTTAAATAATAATCTGTTACCTAGAACCTACGCTCAATTTCATATTCTGTTTATCTCAGTTCCCCCTCGTTGTGAAGAATTTTTATTAATTATTATATACAGTATACTTTCTTCTCGAGATTCTAAATTTACGCTCGTTTGTTTAAGCATTATTGTAATTATTATATGAACCGTATTTATGTTAATTTGATTACTGATGTAGATCATTCTGATTCTTCTCCTCTAGGAATTCTAGCCTTGAATATATTCTGTGTTACGACTGGGGTTCAAATATATCAGGGCTCTTATTCATTGGACTAGTAATGGCATAAATGCTACAATGGAAAGTGCTAGATCCAACCTCTGATGTATATTCACAGTGAACAAAGAACACAAATACTCTACAGAGTTCTATATGCAATAATAGGCTATCAAACTCTCAATAAATGTGCGTCTACTCTAGGCTTAATGTTATGTGAAAACAGCCTATTACTACCTATAACCGAAGGTGCTTGGTCATGGTATGCAAAGTAAGGTGGTAAGAGAAGTTACAGCTTACGTTACTTTAATCAATAAATGTCAGGCACTCCTGCATTAAAGAAAGTGCACTAAAGTCCTTCAACACTAACAAGGAATCTTCTTTAAATGTTAGATGCTATAAAGATGCTCGTATCGGAAATGGAACCCAAAAAGGCAGGCAGCGGAACAATGCTCGTGCAGGCTATGCACACAAAAAGGCAGAATATATAATGCCGTCGGAGCCAAGAATATCCTAAACACTACAACAATAATAATAATCGCCACGACAGTGCAGTATTCCTATCAACAAAAAGAGCCTAAGTCGTTTGTGTCTCCATACATCTAACTAGGCTGCGAAATGCTTGTGTAATCATAAATGGGTATACATAAAAAGAGTAATTGGTTTAATATACTTAATGTCTACTGTGACTGATAAAGTCTAGCTAGAGTCAATGATACGAGATACTGGTGCGCATGGCATGCCGCATAGCCTAGTGCAAATCTCAAGTCTGTGCGTCAAATATTACGTTATAGGGAAGGGTAGCTCTCTTGAGAAAACTTAATACCGAAGTATTAAGCGTTCTCCTGGCGTACCTCAAAGACAAACAACGAGCTTAGAACATTGCAGAATGGTATAGGCAAAAAGCCCTCATTTGTGCATGCTCTACTCTCAATGGCACACAGACTAGAATTTACTCAATCAACTCCAGTTCTCAGGTATGTCGTGCAGCTTTTTCCTAAAGCCAGCACTCATAGGAAACAATACCTTATAATATCAGACTCCTAGTCTAGCATTATCTAATCCAGCAGAACACTAATAATTATAGGAAGCGGCAATATGAAAGCCAACCAATGCTTCGTGATCAACTTATCTTAATAACTAACATACATGGGTTATATCAGACCTTAACGCACAATACAACTGGCCAGCATTAAGCTGATTTTTCTTAGAGAGGTAAAAGAGAGAGGTAGGCAGAGGAAAAGATTCTCAGGTGCGGAGCGGGTGACAGGTAGCAAGGGAAAAAGATGGATGCGTTCTAGAAACCAGATCTGAGGGAGAGAGTGGCGAGGAACTGTATATATACTCGCACTAGCTCGAGGCGCGTGGGAAAAAAGCGGTTACAAGTCCTCTAGCCACTAGCAAGGGAGCTAGCAGCATGGTAAGGACCTCTCTCCACCAACCCCCACGAGGCAGCCAGCCGTGACGTCATCGAGCGGGACGAAAACACTGCGCGCTCCCTCTCACTCTGTTCTACTCTCTCTCTCTCTCCCAGATCCCATCATTACTAGTTAATGATAAAACATATACTTTACAATTAAATATATAAAGCCTTGACATGGGTGAAAACAAAAGAGCCTTTCTGGACTGCCCATGACACGAGCTTTCATATGAAATAAAGCACACTCTAATACATGAACTGTAGCCCCATCCACTGCCCTGGCGATCCTAGCGAGTCACTGTAGGACAAGCCATGCGGTTCTAATGGAGTGGTTAACATCACACCCCCCCCAAGATTTTTCTCAGAGGCCCCAAGGCTCACAAAAATCTGATGGTTAGAACCCATGCTATATCTCCACTTCCCATCACCCAGCGGCAGTAAAATATCTGGCACAGTTCTTCAACAAAACATTTTTCAAAATTATAACCCTCCCCAACACCATAGGTTAAATTATATGTAGTTATGCTCCTCAAGAGCGAGCTTCTCTAGCCCAGCATTCTGAGAGGAGTGCAACTCAGAATTACTGCTATAACATACTAAACAAATTCAACTATCAAAGAAAGAGTTTTTATTAGATTTTTATGTTTATAATTTGTTTATTTCGGCTGCACTATAGGGGCAAGCCTAGTTTTTTCTTCTATACCAAACGCTCAACTCCTGCTTTACGACCCAATACGCTGGGCTACAACCGCGAGCCAACAAGCACCAAGCGCAAAATACTATTCAAACTAAAGCAGGAGGCTACCCGTGTGTCAATCTACCCAGGATCATATACCCTTGAACGACCATCTGCAACCACGTTGTCACAACCGGCAATATGGCGTATGTCCAGGTTATATACCAATAACCTTAGTGACCACCTGGTCAGCCTCATATTCCGATTGTGAAACTGGTCCAAGAACTTGAGAGGGTGATGATCTGGGTAAACTACAACGACCGGACCATAGGCTGGAACATAGACCTCGAAATGCCCCAGCGCAAGCACAACCGCCAGCAGCTCCTCCTCGACAACAGAGCAGCTCCCCTGGGCCGAATTGTACTTCTCCGAGCAGAAACTAACAGGATGCTCCAGCCCATCATCGTCCTTTTCCACAAGGACGGCACCAGCCCCCACACCACTAGCCTCCGTTGCTAGTTGGAAAGGTAGGCTAAAGTCAGGGGCCCTGAGGATCGGGTGAGTGCACAACAGGTGTTTTAGTTCTCTAAACACCTTCTCACACTCAGGCGCCCATTTGAACTTCTTATCCTTCCAGTTATCCTCCACCTGAGCTTGATTGTCCCGTTCTCCTTCTCCACCTTGACTGCTAAACGTCATCACAGGCACAGTGAGAGGCTCAGGGGGGTGCCTGCCATACTCGTTAATCCCACATAACTGATTGCGCTTCCGTCTGTCTGGAGTGGCTACCAAGTAATCCAGGTCTGATAGCTCCTCCACCACCCTATAAGGACCAGCGTACTTCGCGGATAAGGGGTGACCTACAAGGGGCAGTAGAATCAACACCTCCTGACCCACGTGAAACTCCCTGAGTTCAACCTTGAGGTCGTACCTGTCCTTCCTGAGGGCCTGAGAGCTAGTCAAATTACGGCCAGCCAACTCCAGACTGTGCAACATCCGTTCTCGACTGTTGAGGACACACTTGAGCATAGAATAAGGTTTTTCTGCGCCCTCCCATACTTCTTCAACCATATGGAGAGGCCCTCTGACACGGTGTCCAAAGACGAGCTCATTAGGGCTGAATCCCAAACTCTCCCCAGGTACCTCCCACACAGCAAACAAAACACATGGCAGGCCAAGATCCCAATCCCTCCCACTCTCAAAGCAACAACAACGAAGCACAGATTTCAAGGCTGAGTGCCATCGCTCTAACACACCCTGGATCTCCGGATGATACGCAGATGACACAACCCCAACAATCCCATGCTGCGGCATTGCTTGAACAAAAAGGCTAGAAGTGAAGTTGGGTCCCCGGACTGACTGAATCCCCTGCGGGTAACCATACCGGGAAAAATACACTAGCAAGCTTCGGACCACCGTCTTCGCCGACCCATTTCTCATAGGGTACGCGTCAGGGTACCTTGTTGCTAAATCTCCCGACTGTGCATCACTGTCCTCCTTCAACTCTTTCGTCTTTTTAAGCCCATCCTCTGCCTTTTCCACAACAGTTACTGGGTCTTCTTCAGACTCGATATTTGGTCCTAATACTGAGTCCCCGAGAAGGTCCGTTGATACTAAACTCTCAACCGCATCAACTTTCAACCCCTTCTCGGTACCCTTTCTCCGCTGATCTAAAGATTGTTGACCAGAATGTGACTCCCTGGATGCAGGATCTCCGGTGACAACACACGCCATAGGCTGTACCGGACACTTCTCAACCCACTCCTGCTCCTCCCTACTCACGTCGGTCGGCTTCTCGACAACGACTAAGGGTGGAGCCTCAGAAGTAGGCCCCGCAAAGTTGTTGCCAAGAAGGAGGTCGACGCCCCCAACAGGTAACTTCTCCACAATTCCTACATCCAGGTCTCGAGTCACACCATCAACTTCCACCTTCATTCTTACAAGCGGGTACAACCTTGTCGCATTAACTCCCTGAACCACAACCACCCGCGCCGTATTGACAGGTTTACCAGTGAAATTTCTCAACAGTGTTTGCGATGCCCCAGTGTCATGCAAAATTCTCGCCTCATGTCTTCCACTCCACACAACCGAGTCCCCTGTGGTCACTAAAGGCATCACGGACAGGGAATAAACCTTCCGGATCCTTCTGCACTGGCAGTGTATTTACCTCGGAAGAAATGCCTCTAACAAACTCCGATGTCCTCTTGAACACTCCAATGCCGTGTGCAAAAGACACGGCTGCCAGAGGAGGTCGACTAGGGCACTCATTTGCCTTATGACCCTCCTGGTGGCAACTAAAACACATAAATTTTGGTTTCGGCTTATACTGTGATGTAAAAGGCCCCTGACTTTTCACATACGGTGTGGTGTAAGGTTTGGATTCAGTTTTAGTTTCATGGCTCTTCTGGTTAAATGTGTCATTGTTCCGGGGAGGGGGAGGATAACGGTCTTTAGCACTTACATCGTACTTCTGTGAGGACCCGCAACCCCGAATCAACGACAGCCGTCGATCAGCCGTTTCTGCTGCTTCGACTAGAGTTCTTGGGTTTTTCTCCTTCAAGTTCAAAGTTAGATCACCGCCCGTGCTCTTAAAGAACTGCTCCAACATCATTAACTGCTTAATTTCATCAAATGTTGTGACCTTCTCAGATCGGAGCCAGTTCCCCATAGCATCGGACAAGTCCCGGGCGTGTTCCAAAAAGGTGCTATCTCTTCCCTTAGTTACACCCCGGAACTTCAAACGGTACGTTTCTGGTTGCAGTTCGTAAGCCCTCAGGACAGCCTCCTTGAGATCCTCATACACAATACATGACTCCAAAGGTAACGCATCGTAGGCTTTAAGACCCTTGCCTATTAATCTAGAGGATACAAGTGCTGCCCATTTATTCCCTGGCCACTGGTGTTCCTGGCACTTCTTCTCAAAGCGTGTGAAAAATTATGTTACACCACTCTCATCAAACACCGGAACCAGTTTCAATAAGTGCGAGAGAGACTGCTCATGAACACGGTTACCAGCCCCAAGTCGCTGTCCCGTTGCCTCTACTCGCGACTTCTCTACATCCATGTCGGCACAGTACCTAGTCGACTCTAAATCAGCTTGGATTTTTGCTTGACTGATAGTTTTTCTCTCTTCTATCTTGGCTAATTATTCTATTTGCTGCTGATGCTGAAGCTGAAGCTCACATGCCCTTTGTTGCTGTTGAATCTCAGATGCCCTGATAGCCTTTCTCTCTTCGATCTTAGCTAATTCGAGCTGAAACAATAATTCTGGAGTTAACCCTTGAGGAGGTGAAGGTGCTACAATGTTTGAAATTACCGGTGGTGCCCCCAGGGGCAACCCACCCTGCCAGTCACCACCCAACTGTGGAAGCGTACCCGGGGTCGGCAAACTACTGGGATGGCTGGGAGTCGAGTGTAGGGGAAGCATGGCCGAAGGGCTCTGAGCACTCAACCCATCTCGCTCACCAGTCACCCTGCCCAGTACACACGTTATCAAGTTATCCTTGGTCATGCTGCTAGTAACCGCATGACCGATAGCTGTGGCCAGGCATTGAAGACCGTACCGATCCATACCCTCCAACCGCTCGGCAGTAACAGGCCATTGCAAAAATATCCTAGCATCCTCCTCACAGTTCACCTGATTAACCATATCATCATACTGCTGTTCCTCAGTTTCGACATTACGTACTGTTACGAACTGGCACTCGGGTACACAAGGGCTCTCAATCAGGACTCGAATACGGCTCGCTTCCACAATGGAAACACACGATCCCAACCCCTGAGTACTGCCAGCCGAACAAAAAAACCAATACCCTCCAGAGTTCAATCTGCTATAATGGGGTATACAAGAACTCGGTACTAGTGTTCAACAACAGACTAATAAAGAGACAGGAATTATCTAGTCTGGTCAACAATCAACAAAGAAGTAAGAAACAACAACACCAAAGTTGGCCGAAGCCGAAGTAATCCACCCTTGACTATGAACTTAAGAAGTCCACTACCCTCTACTTCGGATCGGCACTATTACGTTACGTTAATTAAGTCTTTAACCCTTATTTAGCGGCGAGCAACATAAGTCGAGTTAAATAAAGCTGGACTATGTGCTCGCTCGACATAACTCGAGTGGCAATTTCAGCACGTAATGTGCTGAGAGAGAGAGACAAGTGGTGGCAAGACTAGCGAGCGTATGATGCTCCAGACCACGCGGCGAACCTACTGACACAAATCTCAGCGCTCTCTCACTCGCTACATACTCAATTATGTACTGAAAGTACCGAATTACCTGCTTTTGCACTCGCGTTGCACGCTTATTGCAAGAAAACCCTCATACAAGGATCGTTATGGTGTCATTCGAAAGCTCTGTTATGCTTTCAGGGATAGGTACTTGTTTTACGTTCGGTCAACATGAAAAATCACGTAAACAGCCCTATTTTGGCTAAAACACCGCTGTGCGGTACACTAAGGTGTTAAGCATCGAGCAAGGAATCTTCTGAAAAAAGTTAGATGCTTCTCGGATGCTCGTAAGAAGTACGTATCGGATTTTGAACAGTAATTCAATAAGCAAAAACACTGGCAATTAAATACTATTAAAGGTTTAAATTGGCATAAGAATAATTAAAAGAATATGCAATAGTAAATGGCAAACATTAAAAAGAAGTACTCCGCAAATGCAAAGGCAATAGCCTACTCGGATTGTGCTCGTGGGCCACTAATCACTAAAGTAGCCAAGCTTGCAACACATGAAATCAATAGTGCATAAACAATATCATACATAAGGAAAGCTTCAATACTATTCTGTATCTACTAATCGAGTAAAGTCTAGCTGGGGTACTGTGGGCAAAAGGTAGCAGTGACTGAGCAAAAATGGCTCGTACCCTAGCGAAGTCCTCACAACTGTTTAAAGTATTACGTTAAAACTAACAAGTGCACTTTGAGAAATCCAGATCCCTTGTATCTGGTTTTCTCCTGGCTCCTTGACAAAGTAAAAACAAACTGTTAATAAAATACAGGGTGGTTAGGCTCTTGCCCTCACGCGCTGTAAATTATTAACTCAACACAGTCAGCCGCGAAGACAACCTAGGCTTCACTGAACCGAAACGAGTATGCAGGTTTATCGCTTAACCACTGCATCAAACAACAACTCGTAACACAGAAAAGCCTTACCCCAGTCTAGCATTACCTAGACTAGCAGAAAACAGGAATAATAATAAAGACACAGGGAAATGCATATACAAGTGCAACAAACATAAATCAATCCTATTCTAAGTTAACCCTTCCAAAATAGGCTATCTAATAGGCAAGTATCTCGTGAGAACTCAAGCGATAATACGTTGGCTGACTAGCTCTGCACCAACGGGACCATGGAAGTTAAACAGGCATGGAAAAGAGGAGATAAGAATGTAAGGTAGTAGAGAAAGTTCACATCAGTCAGAAGAATATATAGCAAGGGAAATGAGAAGTCGCTCTGCCTAATGAGTTCTGATGAAAAAATGGCTAGACTTCCCCTTTTATACCCGGCCCTCTAGTGAGCCCAACGTGAACTACTAAGGACCGCCCACTGACAACCATTACGTAATTTCTCTCTCTCCTCTGGGATAGACAAAGGCTCCCCTAGCACTGAGGGGAGGGGGGAGGGGGGAGTGCTAGTGAGTTAGGCCCACCTCCCACCTGGCGCACCCACTGACCCCCAACGGTGGCTGTTTCTCTTCCCATCATTACAAATAAGTTTTACACACAATACTTATAACTAATGATATAAAATAGAACTCGTTGACTCAGATGAAAACAAAATACATATTCATAATACTTATAGTACAACGGCTCACATGAACTAAGTTAGGAAACTCTACATAGACTACAGCCAAAGTTCCTGCCCTGACGATCCTAGCGAGAGTGGGGCATGACTAGGCGTTCTGTACAGCATGCTCACACTGGACATGCGTCACACCTCCCCCAAGATTTTACTTGCTCAACCCTGAGCTAAAATCTGACAAACACAGAACCCCATCAAGCCCCTCACACCCAGCGACTGCATGGCACTAAAACAAAGCTGAGTTTATCACCAAAACACATCTTATTATAAAAAAAAATTCACATTTTATAACTCCTCCCAACAATAGTAATGCTCCCAGAGCGAGCTTACAGCAGCTCAGCCGTTTGATAGTTCGTGGACTACTCAAACTCTATAGGCTATGACAAACTTATACGATTACCTATATCAAAAGAAAGAGTTTTTATATGATTTTTATATTTTAATATGTTTTTCCCGGCTGCACTATAAGGGCAGCCTATTTTCCTCCACTCAAACCCACACACCTGTGATAGCCTACGACTGATCATCCACCCTTGATAAACAATCCACGATCACATTGTCATATCCAGCAATATGACGGATGTCCAGGTTATACTCCTGCAACATCAAAGACCACCTGGTCAGTCTCATATTGCGATTGTGAAATTGATTCAGGAATCTCAAAGGGTGATGATCAGTGTAGATAACCACGACTGGGCCATAGGTTGGAACATACACCTCGAAGTGCCTGAGCGACAGCACAATCGCCAGTAATTCCTTTTCTATTGTAGAATAGTTCTTTGTGCAGCATTGAACTTCTTAGAAAAGAAACTTACTGGGTGTTCCACACCTTCATTGTCTGTCTGTAGCAAGACGGCACCAGCCCCTACACCACTAGCATCTGTTGCCAGCTGAAAAGGCCTGTTAAAGTCTGGGGCCCTGAGTATCGGGTGAGTACATAGCAAATGTTTCACCAAAGTGAAAGCCTTTTCACACTCAGGTGCCCACAAAAACTTTTTGTCTTTAGATAACAAATCTGTGAGAGGTGCCAACACCGTTGAGTAACCTTTTATGAAGCGTCTGTAGTAGCCTATCATACCCAAGAATCTCATAATCTGCTTCTTGGTTGTTGGGTGTGGAAATTTATTGATAGCCTGTACCTTGTTCTGAGGAGGGCACACCTGTCCCCTTCCCACTACAAACCCAAGGTACTGCACAGTGGCTTTTACGAAGTCACACTTTGCCAAATTTACTACCAGACCTGCTTCACTAAGTTTCCGGAACAAGGTCTCAAGGTGCTCACAATGGCTCTCAAAGTCGTCATCATAAATGATTACATCGTCCAAATATACGGTGCAATTTGGAATGTCCTTTACAATTTCATTCATCAGGTTCTGAAACGTTGCTGGTGCATTCTTAAGTCCGTAAGGCATAACATTGCACCGGTAGGTACTCCCGTCCACAACAAAACCACATACCTCTTTAGCACGCTCGGACAAAGGTACTTGCCAGTAACCTTTTACTAAATCTACTTTAGACAAAAAACGAGCATTACCAATTTTGTCAACACTATCATCAACCCGAGGAAGAGGATATGGGTTAGTTGGAGTCAAACCGTTTAACCTACGGAAATCAATACAAAAGCGTACCTTGCCATCTGGCTTAGGCTGCAGTGTTACGGGGGAAGTCCACTTAACTGTGCCTTTCTCTATCAACCCTCTACCGAGCATATACTCCAACTCATCCCTCAGAGCTGGTAGTTTTATGGGGGGCACACGGTACGGGATTGACTTAAAGGGTAGATGGTCCCCCACGTCAACATCATGCATAGCCTGAGTAGTGAGGCCTGGGTGTTCAGCAAATACAGTGGGGTATGAACCGAACAACTGACGGATAGCATCAAACTGCGGCTCAGGCAAATGAGCAATAGCCTCGTCAGCCCATAGGCTCGAGTTCCCCGCCCACTGATCCGCTGAAACATGTTGATCCCAGCTATCCTCCTCTGAAGCTTGACTGTCCCCTTCTCCTTCTCCACCACGGCCGCAACAAGCCAACACAGGGACAGTGAGAGGCTCAGAGGGGCGCCTCACATACTCTTTAATAAGGTTCATGTGACATACCTGGTTCTTTTTCCTCCTGTCTGGAGTGGCAACAAGGTAATCTAAGTCTGAATTTTGTTCTACAATTTTATAAGGTCCAGTGTACTTCGCAGAGAGGGGGTTACCAACCAAAGGCAACAAAATTACTACCTCTTGTCCTACAGTGAACTTCCGGAGCCTCACTTTGCGATCATACCTGTCCTTCATCAAAGCTTGTGATTCTGTCAAATTTCTACCTGCCATCTCCAGACTCTTAAGCATGCGCTCACGGCTTTCAAGCACATACTTTAATAATGAACAAGGCTGCACAGTCCCCTCCCAAATTTCTTTCAGCATGTTAAGGGGGCCCCTGACACGGGTGTCCAAAAATCAGCTCGTTTGGACTAAATCCCAGGCTCTCACCAGGTACCTCCCGAGCAGCAAACAGCACATAAGGCAATCCAAGATCCCAATCCATACCGTTGTCAGCACAATAACACCTGAGCATGCTTTTAAGTGTAGCATGCCACCGCTCAAGCACCCCTTGATTCTCAGGGTGATACGCTGACGATACTACTGCTCGTATCCCATGCTGTTGCATTGTTTACTTGAACATGTTGGAGGTGAAATTAGATCCCTGATCAGACTGAATCTCCTCCGGGTACCCGTACCTTGAGAAGTACCACAACAAGTTACTGACTACCGTCTTAGCCATTCCATTTTTCATAGGGTATGCATCGGGGTATCTAGTGGCAACATCCATTATGGTTAACAAAAATGTATTTCCAGCCTTAGTGGGAGGGAGTGGACCAACCATGTCAACAATAATTTTACTAAAGGGTGGCCCAATCACAGGAATAGGGTGTAACGGAGCCTTAGGAATAACTTGGTTCGGTTTCCCGACACGTTGACAAATATCACATGAGTTTATCCATGACTGCACATGAGACTTCATCCCCGGCCACCAAAACAATTTCCCCAAAACCGCCACCGTTTTCTCACCCCTAAATGTCCTGCCAGTGGGATGTCATGCGCCAACCTCAATAGGCTATCCCTGCACTCCCGTGGCACCACCAACTGGTCCACTACTCCGGACCCCTTTTGCCAACTACGTTTAGGGTCTTGAAAACGCCTATAAAGGATGCCTTCTAAAAAAAAAAAATCTCCTGGCTGTGCATCGCCGTCCTCGTCGAGCTTTACAGCTCCATTAGCACACGTTTGGAGCTCAGGGTCCTCTAGTTGCAACCGACGTATATCTGAGGGTGCCAAGCGATCTAACTGCTCCCGGAGCAATGCATGACCTTCCCCGATACTGGGCTGCTCCCTCTGTCTCTCTCGATGTACATAACGTTGCTGTCGTGGAGACTCGTCATGCCCAGCCTCGTCACTCTCGATGACAGGCCCAGGGGCTACTCCAGAATAAAGTAATGGTGCTAATACTGAATCACCCAGGAGAGCTGCCGAGTCGAAACTCTTAAAACTAACTCCAGCTTTAGCCTCCTCCTGTTGATCGTTCCTCCACTGGTCTGAAGACGGAGGACTAGGCTGTGACACTTTAGCTGCCCGAGCTCGGGTGACAACACACGCCATGGGTTGTGTCTGGCACCGCTCGACCCACTCTTGCTCTTTCCTACTCACGTCGGCCGGCCTCTCGGCAACGACTAAGGGTAGAACCTCAGAAGCGGGCATTGCAAAGTCGTTGCCGAGAAGAAGGTCGACGCCCTCCACTGGCAGTTTCTCCACAATCCCGACATCCAATTCACGTGCCACACCATCCACCTCCAACTCCAACCGCACCAGCGGGTATGACCAAGTTGCATTAATAACCTGCACCACTACCACCCGAGCCGCGTTTATAGGGTAGCCAGTCAAGTTTTTCATCAGAGTCTGGGAAGCACCTGTATCACGCAAGACCTCTACTCCATGCTTGCGCCCCGCCCACATCACGCAACCCCGCCCTCTATGGTCGCAAAAAACATCCTGAGCAGGGTTCGAGCCTCCCAGGTGCTTCTGCATTGGCTGTGCCTCAGCCTCTGACGAACTGCCCCGGGCAAACTCAGATGACTTCGGTGACACACCAATGTTGCAGGCCAAAGACACAGCTGCTGTAGGTGGTTTGCTAGGACAGACTCTTGCAAAGTGCCCCTTTTTATGACAATGATAACACTCCAACTCCCCTCTGGGCTTCCCTTGGTACTGGGAAGGGCCCGGCCCCTTCTTAAATGGGACGGTGCTAGTCTTGTGGTCAGTCTTGGTATCATGGCTCTTGTACTTGTTTGCATAAGGTATATCACTAACTCGGGGGGGTGGGGCGTCACGCCCCTTGTTACCTGCCTCACTACGCTGGGCAGACCCGCACCCACGAATTAGTGATAGCCGGAGGTCAGCCATCTCAGCTGCCTCCTGTAGAGTTTTTTGGGTTCTTTTCTTTAATAGTTAAAGTCATTTCTGCACCAGTACACTTATAAAACTGCTCGAGCAGAAACAGCTCAGTCAACTGTTCTGCCGTCTCAGCTTTCTCAGAATGTGTCCAGTTTTTAAGTACATCTTTTAAGTCCCGGGCATGTTCAAGAAAGGTCGCCTCCCTAGTCTTTGTAACACCCCGAAACTTCAATCGATATGTTTCCGGTTGCAACTCGTATGCCCGTAGGACAGCTCTCTTCAATTCTGGGTAGTCAATGCAAGACTCTAAAGGCAGTGCATCATAAGCCTTCAGACCCTTACCCGTAAGTCTTGAGGAGACTAGAGCTGCCCACTTCTCTTCAGGCCAATTATGCTCCCTACAGTTCTTCTCAAAACGATTACAAAATTCTGTGACTTCAGTTTCACTAAATACCGGCACCAATTTGACTAATTGGGCCAAGGACTGTTCTCTTACTTGGCCCTCACGGCCCATCCGAGTCCCTGTCGACTCTGCACGAGTCTTATCTAAATCTAATTTAGCACAATATTTTTCTGAGTCGTACCTAAGCTCAGCCTCATGCCTCATGCCTCCTGGTCTCATCCTCTTGCCTCCTAACCTCAATCTCATGCCTCCTAGTCTCATTCTCCTGCTTCCTAGCCTTAATCTCCTGCTTCCTAGCCTCAATCTTAGCAAGCTCAAGTCTAAATACCATATCTGGAGACAGGCAGGAAGAGGGAGCTGCACTACTGAAGGAGGGGGGGCAAAAACTGGGGAACCACCATGTGCACCACCCGAGGGCACTCCAATCTGCCAATTCTCATCCCTCTGTGGGAGAGTGCTAACCTCCGGTAACTGAGTGGACGGCACTGTGGGAGTCGAGTGAGAGGGGATCTGGGGAGGAACCCCCCCAAACGCCCTCTCCTCGGAATCCCCATGTCGCCCACGCAACCCGCAGGAAATCAGCTCCCGCTTGGACATCCCTACTACATTGGAAATGCCCAAAACCTTGGCTATCAGGAGCAAGCCACAAACATCCACCCCAGTCAGCCTCTCCTCCGTCATGTGGTACCGCTTACTCACAAAAACTCTAGCATCCTCCTCACTGGTTACTAACAGCACACCTTCAAATGACATCTCTCGCTCATCGTCAGTGCTAATGCACGACATACTGAAGTCCACAAAAAAATTCTCGAGACAAAAGTGTTAAACTTCCTATGCAAGCACTAATTACTAAATTAACTGGAGTCTCTTAAATGCTTTACTAATTGCCATACAAAAAAAATATTCTTCAATATGCACGCTAAAATACAAACAAACAAATGTTGTACAACTCTGCAAAAATTTATACTGTTCACAAAATCCTAAGCAAGGTCGCCATTTGTTACGAACTGGCACTCGGGTACACAAGGGCTCTCAATCAGGACTCGAATACGGCTCGCTGCCACAACGGAAACACACGATCCCAACCCCTGAGTACTGCCAACCGAACAAAAATCACCAATACCCTCCAGAGTTCAATCTGCTATAACGGGGTATACAAGAACTCGGTACTAGTGTTCAACAACAGACTAATAAAGAGACAGGAATTATCTAGTCTGGTCAACAATCAACAAAGAAGTAAGAAACAACAACACCAAAGAATAGTGTTGGCCGAAGCCGAAGTAATCCACCCTTGACTAAGAACTTAAGAAGTCCTCCACCCTCTACTTCGGATCGGCACTATACGTTACGTTAATTAATAGTCCTTAAGCATCGAGCAAGGAATCTTCTGAAAAAAGTTAGATGCTTCTCGGATGCTCGTAAGAAGTACGTATCGGATTTTGAACAGTAATTCAGTAAGCAAAAACACTGGCAATTAAATACTATTAAAGGTTTAAATTGGCATAAGAATAATTAAAAGAATATGCAATAGTAAATGGCAAACATTAAAAAGAAGTACGCCGCAAATGCAACGCAATAGCCTACTCGGATTGTGCTCGTGGGCCACTAATCACTAAAGTAGCCAAGCGTGCAACACATGAAATCAATAGTGGCATAAACAATATCATACATAAGGAAAGCTTCAATACTATTCTGTATCTACTAATCGAGTAAAGTCTAGCTGGGGTACTGTGGGCAAAAGGTAGCAGTGACTGAGCAAAAACGGCTCGTAGCCTAGCGAAGTCCTCACAACTGTTTAAAGTATTACGTTAAAACTAACAAGTGCACTTTGAGAAATCCAGATCCCTTGTATCTGGTTTTCTCCCGGCTCCTTGACAAAGTAAAAACAAACTGTTAATAAAATACAGGGTGGTTAGGCTCTTGCCCTCACGCACTGCAAATTAATTAACTCAACACAGTCAGCCGCGAAGACAACCTAGGCTTCACTGAACCGAAACGAGTATGCAGGTTTATCGCTTAACCACTGCATCAAACAACAACTCGTAACACAGAAAAGCCTTACCCCAGTCTAGCATTACCTAGACTAGCAGAAAACAGGAATAATAATAATAACACACAGGGAAATGCATATACAAGTGCAACAAACATAAATCAATCCTATTCTAAGTTAACCCTTCCAAAATAGGCTATCTAATAGGCAAGTATCTCGTGAGAACTCAAGCGATAATACGTTGGCTGACTAGCTCTGCCACCAACGGGACCATGGAAGTTAAACAGGCAGGGAAAAGAGGAGATAAGAATGTAAGGTAGTAGAGAAAGTTCACATCAGTCAGAAGAATATATATAGTTAGCAAGGGAAATGAGAAGTCGCTCTGCCTAATGAGTTCTGATGAAAAAATGGCTAGACTTCCCCTTTTATACCCGGCCCTCTAGTGAGCCCAACGTGAACTCCTAAGGGACCGCCCACTGACAACCATTACGTATTTCTCTCTCTCCTCTGGGATAGACAAAGGCTCCCCTAGCACTGAGGGGAGGGGGGAGGGGGGAGTGCTAGTGAGTTAGGCCCACCTCCCGCATGGCGCACCCACTGACCCCCAACTGGGTCTGTTTCTCTTCCCATCATTACAAATAAGTTTTACACACAATACTTATAACTAATGATGTAAAATAGAACTCGTTGACTCAGATGAAAACAAAATACATATTCATTATACTTATAGTACAACGGCTCACATGAACTAAGTTAGGAAACTCTACATAGACTACAGCCAAAGTTCCTGCCCTGACGATCCTAGCGAGAGTGGGGCATGACTAGGCGTTCTGTACAGCATGCTCACACTGGACATGCGTCACAGTACTGTGTCTCCATTCTCCTCTGATCCGGTAATAAGACATGATGCTCCAAACATTTCTTACCACAATATGTAAGACAAGAGAAGCACCCCACAACTCTTATACCTCGATATACAACACAAAATTCTCGGAAATACTCACGGGCTAATTACTATGTTTGCAAAAAAAAATTATTCTTGCTGATCCCCGCAAAATATTCTCACAAAACAACAAATGTTCCCCTGCTAATAAATGTAGGATTTCACCAAATCCTGGCAAGGTCGCCATTTGTTACGACTGGGTTACCATATATTCAGGGCTCTTATTCATTGGACTAGTAATGGCAATAAATGCTACAACGGGGAAAGCGCTAGGATCCAACCTCTGATGTATATGCACAGTGAACAAAGACAACAAATACTCTACAGAGTTCTATATGGCAATATATATGGATATCAAACTCTACAATAAATGTGCTGCTCACCTCTAGGCTTAATGTTATGTGAAAAACATGGCTATTACTGACCTATAACCGGAAGGGTGCTTGGTCTATGGTTCATGCCTCGTAACGGTGGTAAGAGAAGTTACAGCTTACGTTAGCTTTAATCACATAAATGTCAGGCACTCCTGCATGAAAGAAAGTGCACTAAAGTCCTTCAACACTAAACAAGGAGATCTTCTTTAAATGTTAGCTTAGATGCTATAAAGATGCTCGTATCGGAAAATGGAACCCAAAAAGGCAGGCAAGCGGCACAATGCTCGTGCAGGCTATGCACACAAAAATGTCAGAATATATAATGCCGTCGGAGCCAAGGAATATCCTAAACACTACAACAATAATAATAATCGCCACGACAGTACAGGATTCCTATCAACAAAAGAGCCTAAAGTCCGTATTGCGGCTCTCCATACCATCAAACTAGGCTGCGAACTGCTTGTGTGTAATCATAAATGGGTTATGCCTAGAAAAGAGTAATTGTTTGTATATACTTAATGACTACTGTGACTGATAAAGTCTAAGCTAGAGTCAATGATACGAGAGATACTGGTGCGCATGGCATGCCGCATAGCCTAGGTTGCAAATCTCAAGTCTGTGCGTTCAAATATTACTGTTTATAGGGGAAGGGTAGCTCTACTTGAGAAACCTTAATACTCGAAGTATTAAGCGTTTCTCCTGGCGTACACCCTCAAAGACAAACAACGAGCTTGAGAACAGTGCAGAATGGTATAGGCAAAAAAGCACTCATTCGGGCATGCTCTACTCTCAATGGCACACAGGACTAGACAGTACTCAATCAACTCCAGTTCTTGAGGTCCATTTCGTCGCAAACTTTTCCTAAAGCCGAGCACGCATAGGAAACAATACCTTATAATATCAGACTCCTAGTCCTAGCAGTATCTATAAATCCAGCACGAACACTAATGAATGATAGGAAGCATGGGCAATATGAAAAGCACAAATGCTTCGTGATCAACTTATGCGTATTATCTTTAACAACTGAACATACATGGGATTATATCAGACCTTAATGCACAATACAACTTGGCCAGCAATTAAGCTGATTTTGCAGAGTTAACCAGAGGGGGTTATAATATTTAATAAACAAGGGGGTTGAAAGATATCTTCATCTTGAAAAAAGGAGCAAAGAGAGGTAGGCAGAGGAAAAGATTTCTCAGGTGCGGGAGCGGGGGAAACAGGTACGCAAGGGAAAAAAGGTGGACTGCGTTCTAGGAAACTCAGATCTGAGGGATTAGAGAGTGGCGAGGCACTGTATATATACTCGCACTAGCTCGAGGCGCTGGTGGGAAAAAAGCGGTTACAAGTCCTCTAAGGACACTAAGCCAAGGTGAACGCTAAGCAGCATGGGAAGTGACCTCTCTCCACCAACCCGCCACGATGGCCGCCAGACCGTGAAAACGTCATAGAGCGGGACGAAAAAAAAACAAAACAAACAGAATGAACTGCAAGTGGGGAGCAGGAGCTGTCCTCTCACTCTGTTCTACTCTCTCTCTCTCTTCCACCAAGATCCTCATCATTAGTAGTGTAATGATAAAAGCTATTACTTTACAATTAAAATATATAAAGCCTTGACATGGGTGTTAAAACAACGAGACCTTTCTGGAATGCCCATGACACAAGCTTTCATATGAAATAAAGCACACCCATACATACACTGTAGCCCCATCCAC